>CAXKVX010002974.1:0-23355 GCA_964058865.1 Eleocharis quinqueflora | reverse complement strand
GGTTCTTCTATATCACAAACAGTTTATTTCGTCATTTCGTTTGGATCAAACGGTCATAAAGTTCTGTAATCCCCTAAATAACAGAAGATATAAACTCGTATTTTGTTACATAAAAAATGTTTTCTTACGATGTAAGTATATGATATCACATATACTAGAATACTTATTTGGTAATTTGACATTATTTATATTATAAAGTACCTATATCTGTTTTTCTGATTAATTTACATATATTTTTCTCGTCTCTGTTTTCTTTTTCACTTTCAGATTACGCACGCAGCTGCCGCGAACTTTCGAGGAAATTCCATAGAAAATATATCGAGCATCCAGGCAAGATCTTGTCCAATCGTAGCTGGACAATATTGTAATCAAACCACACAATCTAGTGTCAATTTAATCTGAATCCTCAATTTTGATGGGCTTGATTCGCAAGCCACAGAAGTGGAATTCAACGCAGATTGCAGATAATCAAATAGATGACGTAATACAATACCGACACGTAATTGTATATATATCCCGTTGTTTTTATCTATTTACAATGTCAAAGAGAAAAGTATATTCATCTCTTTCTTGCGACTTTTGCTCCGCTTCGGTCGTTCCTCTTTGAACCTTTCTTTCACCCCTTTCGAAATAGAAGCGAAAACCTAACCCTAGAGAAAAATCGAAATCGAAGCTATGGCGTCTTTTACCTCTTCGGCCTTTGCATTCGGTCCCACCTGGAACTTTGATACGATGAAGAACATGAGCCATATTTCTCCGATGGTGCAGAGCCATCTTAAACTGGTAATTTACTTTCTTAATTTCTGATGCTTCGTCGATTTCTCATCGTGATTTTCCAGTAATCTATGTTAATCGACTAGTGTTCTTCCTGGTTAGTCTCTTTTGGGTGATATTATACCTTAATTTCGTCAATTTCTTCAGGTTTGTAGAATTGTTCATTCATTCCAACTTAGGGTTAAGAGGATAAATTTTGAGGAACTTAAAACAGTTTTCTCTTAGTCTAAGGTTTAATTCCATCGTGGAACCTGACATCCTAAATGACATTGCTGTTTCCGTCATCCTTGATGCCATAGTGTACTTCACATTCTTGTTTATGCACGTATGAACTTATCCGAATGAACAATAAGAGGCAGTTTCAATACCTTCACCTTTGATGATTGTGCCATGCATCCAATTTTGTAACTACTATAATACTCCCTCCATTTTTGTAACTGTAAAAACTCCAGACCTGAAATTAACTATCAAAATAAATTGTTTCATGTAATTTATGTCAATATTTCCGTGGACTCAAAGTATTTATGATTTTTCAACTTAGTTTTTACTGGCACCTGGAACTAAAGTACATTCGTGTGGGCAATTTGTGGACATTATTTTACCAACTATTTTTCCCATTAAAATAAAGTCACTGTCGAGCAGTTTTATTTTGTTTGAGGGTTTGAATTTGTTGGTAAGGATATAAAGTAATGGCATGGAACATGAAGGCGGTTTTGTATTTTGAACTAAAAGTGGGGAATACTTGAAAGTTGAAACCGAGTTAAAAAGTCTTACAATCTAAAACCTAAGAAACCAACATGAAGGCATTTGAAACCTCTAATATTAGGCGGGTTTGTGATTGATATTGAAAATTTATTTTGGTACTCTTGGAAGGTTATGCCGATATAGTGCTTATTTTTGGTTGTCTTTGATTGATATTCATGCTGCTGATAGTCCTTTTGATATATGGCTTTCCTCTCGGCTTTGTATAGATTCACCACAGAAAAATTATTGAGTAAATTGTTTGTCTAAAGGAGTACAATGAAAATGATTTATCATGCCAAAATGTGTTCTTAATGTTATCCTTTTGAGAATTTAATATGATCTTTTATTCACAGCGAATTAAGAATATCAATATGATATAATAGAGTGAAATATCTATTTCAGGTGTACTTGACACTGTGTTGTGCATTGGCATCGTCAGCTGTGGGTGTTTATTTGCATGTTATGTTAAATGTCGGGGGGCTGTTGACGTTTATTGGGTGCATTTTGTCGATTGGATGGCTCTTCTCTGTCCCTGTTATTGAAGAGGTACATTTTCAAACATGATGGCTTGTAACCGAGAATAGGCTTGTTTAGATTTATTCTTATGTTAGTTGTTTCTTATTTTGATAAATTTGATTCTGTGCTAAGACTTTTGATTTGTTTCCATTAACCAGAGGAAACGATTTGGTATATTGATGGGTGTTGCCGCCTTACAAGGTGCAACTATTGGGCCTATTGTCAAGGCTGTAGTTGACTTTGATCCAAGGTTTAATTTTCTTCCTTTTTCTTTCCAATATTTACTATCTCATATAAAGAGGTTGTTCCTTGTTGTTGCTATTTTGGGATACAACAGAAGCCATTAGATTAGTTAGTTTGGAATTTTGGATGAATAATGTAACTATATATTATTTCAGTTAATAGTACCATTCTTGAAACTTTTCATGGAGCATTTCCATTTCATGATACTTAAATAATTGGTATTAGAAAAGGTGTTGATAAATAATACTTTCTGGTTTTACTTTTTTTTTTTTCGAGAATTTGTTGGATTTAGTCCAAATAAGTTGGGGTAGCCTTTAGTCCAAATAAGTTGGAGTAATATTTGATTGGGTTCCATTTCCATGAGAATGGCTGAATTTCCATGTTGGCTCGCCGAGCCTATCACAACCCTCCTCTTTTTTTCTAGCTTGGGACAGGCTATGTTTGAAGAAAGAACTACGTACGCAGAGTTGACGATAAGTTGAAACAATGTTGCAAAATCTATCGTAATTTTGGACCTTGTTACTATCTGGCTACTAATTTAATTTGTTTTTTAAAATTTGTAGCATACTGGTGGCCGCATTTGCAGGGACCGCACTTGCATTTGGCTGCTTCTCTGTAGCTGCAATGGTGGCGAGACGTAGGGAATTCCTTTACCTCGGGGGGATTCTCTCCTCCGGATTTTCCATCCTTCTGCTGTTCCAGTTCGGTTCTTACCTGTTTGGTTTCTCTCAGACTGCTTTTAAGATTGAGGTAGTTATTAAATTTCTACCCTTCTCTTTTTTCTGTTTGGTCCCTGAAAAGTTGGGTTTTGTAACCATTGGAGTAACTATATCTGGCCAATTAATAGGATTTATGTTATGGCACTTGAAGGAACAAAAATATGAGTTCTACTTGATCTTTCATATGGTTGTGCACGGTACTGTTATTAATTTGGGTGTTAAGGGGTAACTCTTATTAGTGCTCTCACACGGGAGAAAATTTTTTCCATTATCCATTTTTATTTCTCTATGAATAAGACCATTTTAGTATAATTCTTTTGGCCCAAAATGTTTACTTGCCAATTTACCATTAGATCTCGAGGAGAACTTGTAGTCATGAATATGGTAGTAAATGTGCTACATTTAGGGATGAATTATTTAGTTAGGTTTTTAATTCTCTCCTGGTTATATTTTTGGGACAGTTGTACTATGGATTGGTGCTGTTCATGGGATACATCATATTTGACACCCAAGATATTATTGAGAGGGCCCACATTGGAGACCTAGACTACATCAAGCACGCACTCACCCTCTTTACCGACTTCATTGCCGTCCTTGTTCGCATCCTCATCATCATGGTACGTTATACATTCACCTGCCCCTGGCATATGCATATTTGTGATTTATATATCTATACATGTCTATAAAGGCATGCATTTCCGGACTGGAGCACAAACCACAAATCATGCAGTGCAGAAAGAATAAAAGCTTAGAGATATTACAGTGGACTTTTAAGTTATGGAGTTTGAGGATTTTGTTGTTGGAAACATTTTATGATTTGCATCTTCTTATAGGCGGATGCTGATGCTAATTTTCTCTCTTTTCCTTTTGTCTTTATCTAGTTGAAAAATGCTTCTGATAAGGAGGACAAGAAGAAGAAGAAAAGATGCTAAATACCGAATAACTAACATGTCTGAATACTCTTTGTTAGAAAAATGCTTCTGATAAGGAGGACAAGAAGAAGAAGAAGAAGAAGTATGGAAATTGTTAGACATGGATTCCAAAAAAATGCTACCCTTTGTTAATTATATTGTATGATCTTTTGTTGAGTGGAACATAATTTTTACTGTATTGACCTGTTGGTGGTGTTTTATGTTTTTTGGTTTTCTGTTCTTATCGAGTATTTGTGTACCTTTGGTATGATCTGACCTGAAAATTAATGTTTTGAATAACCAACGGACTTGCCTTGTGAAAAATATGCTGTTTCTAATGTTTTTCATGAAGCATCATGTTTTAAGAGATATTAACAAGGTGTTTGGTTAGATACCTGTCATTCTTAATTTTTGACTATTCGTCGGTGCTCATTAATTTATTATCATTATTCCTACTGTACTATATTACCTCTGCCAACACAAAGCTGAAACCAAAGAATGTTCTTCTCATACGCTTAACCTGGCAGCCTGGTTCGATCCGCAACAGGAATAGTTAAGGCCCAAACTTCCATAGTGTAAACGACACAATAATAATTAACAAATAGCAATAAAATTCGTACAGCCGAAATGCAAGTCTAAACTTGTTTATATAGACGCTACAAAATACATACAAGTCCACAACGGGCCTCAATTTCACTGTGTATATTTCGATTTTTGCGAAAATTTAACCATCTTCTACGAGCTTCAATTTCACAACCTACAGGCTACAGCTCAATCTCTCATTCGTGAATGCCAAAATGATTTGCAACATTGTAAGTCCATACCGGGGTCCCAAAGGATTGTGCAGGATATATTCCTTCTGATCTCCAGTCCCACTGACAACTGGGCACATTGATTCTGGTTCACAATTCTTAAAAATACATGAGCTACATTAATTATTACAACCCCATCACATTGGTGGATATAACTCTGATTGCTTACCTACCTAATGTCAGTTTCTCCTCCCCTTTGGATGAGAAACAACACAGCTCCTAACGCCACCCCCCCCCCCCCCCCCACACACACACACACACACACAAATAGCAATGGCAAATGTCTCTACCTCCAAATTTTCCTCAAAACTAGCATCCATCCTTTCCACTCTCCTTGAGAGAACTACCAATAAAAATGACTCCATTATAAACCAAAGTAAGATCTCATTGTTCCATGGGCAGAACATACCTTCCATCGCAGTTCGTGCGTATGTAGGGCGTCTTTTCCGGTACGCAGGCTGCAGCCCATGTTGCTTCTTAATTGCATATATTTACCTCGACAGACTCGTTCATCATTGCCCTGAGGCTGTCATTGATTCATTTAGCGTGCACCGGCTTCTCATTACGAGTGTCGTGGTTGCTGCGAAGTTTAACGATGACTTGTGAGTATACCATCCTTTTCCTCATGCATGTCTTTTTTCCTTCTTTTGTTAACATGTAGAGGAGCAATTTTCTCCTTGCAGTCTATTGCTTCAATTCAGTAATATTTAGCATATATATATATATTTTATAAATCTTATATAAGTTTTTTCTTTATAAATTTGGTTATTGTCACTTGGTATTAATTCAATGTCTCACCACCAGGCTTGAAATAACTTAGTTCCTGTTAATTCCCTGGTAAGATAGAACCCCTATGTCTATTTATTTACTGGTAAACTTTCTTTTCTGGTCTGGCTAATTGGATTGTCATTTAGCATGATTAAGAGTCAACATAGTGTCTTGAATCCTTTCAACTAATGTGATTGGACCTCTTAACAGATAAGATTCCATGGTATTGTCTCATGCCAGCAATTGTACCACGGTGTCAAGCACCCATTAAAGCATAATTATTAATAAAGTAATTGTGATTAATATTGAGAAGTGATCCAAGGCGTCACACTTTAGCATATTAAATTCACTTTATTTCCTGTATTAATAAACAATAAAGACACCAAATTATTATAACTCAGTAAACTGAGTATTATTGTATCTTCTAACTATAATGACTTTCTAATTCAAGTATGAACGAAGTATTATTACTTTATTTTTTAATTTATCTTTCTGATCTAAGTGAAAACTAAATTTTATTACTTTCTAATCTAAGTGCAAAGTAAATATTGTTACTTTGTAAACTAATTATACCGCTTTATCTTGAAACTATGATAACTTTCTGATCTAATGCAAACAAAATTATTTTCACTTTGTACTGTAATTATTATCACTTTATCAAAGATAAAACGTGCAAAAACAAAAATAGAAATTTCGAAATTCTTGCGGCAGTTAGCGGACGTTAAAAAAGTCATGTAAGGTGGGTTCTAATTGAGTTAGGAAAAGAAATGATGAATTTGTGTTCGGAGGATGAATCTAAATAATTTTTTTTAATGTAATTTTTTAACTAAGTATAATTACTTGATCATTCAACTAATATTACTTGATAAGATATCAAAAGTTAAGAAAATTAAGTTATGAAATGTAGACTGTAACAGAATTGGGGAACCAATTCAAGAATTTTGAGCTGGTGAAATGAATCTTTTTCATTAATATATTAGAAAAATTAGAAAAATTGGCTTCAGTGATCCAGTCACATGCAAATATTATCTCTCAATAAGGTGGTCCACAATCAACATGGTTGGTGTTCTTTCTTATGCTAAATAAGAAATAAAAGCATAAAAATCCCTTTCATCTAATTGTTTTCTTTCTATAATGCTTGGCAAGGTGCAAGCATACACATGTTCTGTTCTTTTTTCCTCTCTGGTGACATCATCATACTTGTTGGAAGAAGAAAAATAATAAAATTCAAGTATTAATAAAAATAATATCTTCTCTTTTATGATTATATGATTTCATATTGAATACAACCCGCTATTTCCATACTATAACTACGCTACCATGATTTCTAATTTAAATTTACCCTGTTGGTGCATAACACATACAGTTACAGTGAATTCAATGATGAATTCCAATTCTTTGATAATTGGTTTCTATATTTTGTGACACTTTTCTGAAAACAGGCACTACTCCAATGCCTATTATGCGAAAGTAGGTGGGATAGAAATAGCTGAGATGAACTGCCTTGAACTTAAGTTTCTTTTTGGGATGCAATTTGAATTGAATGTATCTCCAAATCAGTTCAATTCTTACTGCACAATGCTAGAAGCAGAGATGTGCTTGGAATCAATTTCTTCAATCCCAAAACTAAATTGTTTCCCATCGCAAGAGAAGCATGAAGGAGAGAACGAAGCTAAGCCAACAATTCAAGTGCAAAGAGAAATTGAAATCAGTAGCAAGTAATGTTTTTTTTTTTCTAAAATATTGTAAAAATTTATAAAAGAGGAAATTGATTTGAAGAAGAGTTCCTTTTTTAAAAGTTAATTTCAAATTTTTATAATTTCCAATAAAAAATTGCAAGGTCAGTCACTGGGTTTTTCACTTCTGTAACTTAAAACGTAAAAATGATATTCAACATGTGACATTATATGGCACAATTGTGTCATTATTTGACATGGGCCCGTGGTAAAGTTAAAATTATTTACCAAGCCTGTGTTGGAAGCGGATTCTCTGCCGCGCAGCAGTTACGGACGGCTCAGATTTGATTCAGAAAATCTGATATTATAAAATTTAACTTGCACGAATCTCAATACAAATCAACAACTGAAATTTACCGCGCGCAGCACGCACAGTATTTGAGTAAATTTAGTAGAAGATCTCATTCCGCCTGTGTTGAGTGGATATCTTACAATATATCCATATCATGTCAACCGAAGAAACATATACTGGATCAACGTTAAAGAGAAATTAAACGGATGTTGGGCTCTCTTTCTATAACAGATTAAATCATGGTCTACTGACTCACTGAGTATGTATTTATTATCAACTTATGATGGTTCCAAGTCCCAGCGGTTCTTCAGAAGCTTATTTATTACAAGGAAAATATTCTGGAGATATCGAATTTGATACGCAATTGATACGGAATGGACGTTTTCAGTCAATGGACACCTCCAGTAATTTTTTCATCTTGACAACTGGACAGTTCCATTTTCTTTCCTATCTGAAATTGTTTCAACGCGTCTTCCGATTGAATCCTGGTTCCGATCTCTTCTTCTCTGAAAAGCATGTTATATTTGTTATGCATGTTATTTCTGCTGTTATGCATGTTATTTTTGTTGCTATGCATGTTAATTGAAAACGCCAGCATACAAAATATGGTTTTCAGGCATGTTATTCTAGTTGTCATGCATGTTAGTTGATTTACTATGCATACTTATTTGGTTATGCATGTTAATTGAAAACACTAGCATACAAAATATGGTTGTCAGGCATGTTATTCTAGTTGTCATGCATGTTGATTGATTTTACTATGCATATTTAATTTGGTTATGCATGTTAATTGAAAATGTCAGCATACAAAATATGGTTTTCATGCATGTTATTCTAGTTGTCATGCATGTTAGTTGATTTACTATGCATACTTATTTGGTTATGCATGTTAATTGAAAACGTCAGCATACAAAATATGGTTGTCAGGCATGTTATTCTAGTTGTCGTGCATGTTGATTGATTTTACTATGCATACTTAATTTGGTTATGCATGTTAATTGAAAGCATACAAAATATGATTGTCAGGCATGTTATTCTAGTTGTCATGCATGTTGATTGATTTTACTATGCATAATTAATTTGGTTATGCATGTTAATTGAAAACGTCAGCATACAAAATATGATTGTCAGACATGTTATTCTAGTTGTCATGCATGTTGATTGATTTTACTATGCATACTTATTTTTTATTATAAGTTGTTATGCATGTTATTCTATTATCGTGCATGTTATTCTAGTTGTTATGCTTGTTATTTGATTTATTATGCATACTTACTAATTCTAGTTGTTATGCATGTTAAACTTTATTTTTCTGTTGTTATGCTTGTTAGTTAATTTACTATGCATACTTATTTGGTTGTTATGTATGTTATTATAGTTGTTATAGTAGTTTTTTTCTGATGTAATGTAGCTTAAACTTAATTTTCTGTTGTTACTAATGTTAATTGAAAAACACATGCATACTTATTTATTTGTTGTTTTGCATGTTGTTTCTGTTGTTATGCATGTTATATTTGTTATTATGTAAGTTATTTCTGGTATTATGGATGTTATTCTAGTTTGTGCAGCTTAAATTTAATTTTGTTCTTTTATGCATGTTAGTCAATTTAATATGCATGCTTGCTGTAATAACATGCATAACAACTGAGAAAATATGAATATGCACTAAAAAATTACTATGTATTATAAATAAATTAATATGCATTACAAATTCCCATATATACGAAATGAAAATCTATCATATATTAACATGCATTACAAATCGTAACTCAAAACAATTAACATGCATTACAAATTATAAATAAATTAATATGCATTACAAATAAATTAATATGCATTACAAATTCGCATATATACGAAATGAATCTATCATATATTAACATGCATTACAAATCGTAACTCAAAATAATTAACATGCATTACAAATTATAAATAAATTAATATGCATTACAAATAAATTAATATGCATTAAAAATTCGCATATATACGAAATAAAAATCTATCATATATTAACATGCATTACAAATCGTAACTCAAAACAATTAACATGCATTACAAATTATAAATAAATTAATATTCATTATAATTAAATTAATATGCATTACAAATTAACTGGAGAGAACAATTTGTAGAAAATGGAGAGGATTTTAGGACGAAATGGACGAGCGTATCAATTGCGTATCAAACTGTGTATCACTGTATTAGCTCCCTTATTATAAATATATGTAGGACTGTTAACTCATTGCATTTTTAATGTTTTGCATTTCGTTCGCAAACGATTAAATATTAAATGTAAGAGATTTTAGTTACATTCAGTAGTAGAATATTTAACGCAAATTCTCGAATTTTCGTCAAGTTAAACGCAACTAAAACACAACAGATTCGTTACGTTTCGTTAACTATTTCTTACGTCATGCTTATATAAAATTATATATAATTATATAAAATCATATAAAATTGTGCTTATATAAAATTACATAAAATCTTGTCTATATAAAATTATAAAAAATCATGGTTACATAAAAAAATTATACTAATTAATGACGTCTCATCACATTTCTTCAGCGTTCTGAAAAAAAAATTAAATAAATCGATCTTATCGAAGTTAGTAATTAAATATATGCTGATATACATGCCTTGTCAGTTCATTAATTATTGTGCTTCTTCGTTTCGTCTTCCTCTTCTAGAATATTCAGTCACTTTTTCTCTCCTTAATCTTTTTGCACCATTTATTCGTCTCTTTTCTTTCTCTTCTGCATCATTTCTCTGTCTCTTCTCTCTTATTCTCTCCTTCACTCACATTTCAAAGGTACATGTTCATTATTACTTATTACTTCTTCGCTCTATGTTCATTATTACTTATTAGTTCAAAATTAGAAATGATTGCTTTGCAATTAGTCCAAATTTAGTTCGCTGATAAATATTGGAATGATTGCATTCTCAATTTGTTCACTGATCGTTTTCATTATTCAGTTAAATTTAGCGTATTTTTTTTAAGGTTTACGATATATTTACCGATGACTTATTTTAGGTTTTAGAGTTTAGGATAATGAATTATTTTATATATTAGAAATGTTCACTGTTATCGTGTTTGGCTCGTGTTTAGGGTATATTCACTTATCTTTGAATTTACTGTTTGGCTAAAGTTTTAGAAATGTTCAAATTTTAGGCTGTTGTTTTAAATTACTATATATATATATTACTGTTCTTTCTTTGAATTTCACTGATTTTAGAATGTTGTTTTAGATTCTTTGAATTTCATTGATCTTTCAAAATACTACATGTATTATTATATATATTAATATATATGTTACGAATCCGGCTAACGTACTAATGTTAGCAAAATCAAAATCGTGCTAACGGATGTTTATCTCGAATTCCAAATCAAAAACGGCCGATCCGAACCGTTGAAATTGTTGTCCATACTAAAACCTACGTGGGGACCAAATTTTACATTTTTTCGAATTTTTTTACTATTTTATCCGAGGCATTTAAGAATGTGTTGAAATTGTAAGTTTTTCTGAATCGTTAGATTAATTCATTTTCAATGCCTCGGATAAAATAGTAAAAAAATTCGCAAAAATGTAAAATTTGATCCCAACGTAGGTTTTAGTATGGACAACAATTTCAACGGTTTGGATCGGTCGTTTTTGATTTGGAATTCGAGATAAACATCCGTTAGCACGGTTTTGATTTTGCTAACGTTAGTACGTTAGCCGGATTCTATATGTTACTATATATATTACTATATAGAAAGAAATAGAAACTAATAGTGTCATCATTTTTTTTACAAAACAAATGGAGATTAAGGCGCTAAGGACTGTTGTGCAAATCCTCCTCAATCATTTTCATTCGTACCATACTGTTTATCCTCAATTGGAGTCTTTAGCCAAAAACTTAGATCGGTTAACTTCACAAATTTTGAACGTGCTTAATGTTTATCCAAATTTGATTATCATTAAAATATGTAATAATTTGATTATTAAAAAAATGTTCATATTGTTTGTCAGAGCTTAAACTACCTTTATGTTTATCCAAATTCGATAGATGCATATTTAAAAATAAATATTTTATTTTCGTCGAATATTGTTTTGAATATTAAATGGTCTGCCAAATATATATGTTAGAAATATACTCAAGTTGTTAAGAATAATATGATATACAACATTTATCTTTTTGGTACTTTTATCATCAGGAACGAAATTAGAATTTTAATATAAGTGGACCAATATGCAAGTTCACATCTACAGAGATAGGGAAAGTCTAAAGGGCTGGACCGGGCTTTACAAGAGCCTAAAGGACCTACGAAAGGGCCAGGTAAGGGCCGGGTCTAAAGATGGCTTAATAGAGGCCGGATAATAAGGACTTTGTTCTAAGGAAATAGGTCCAGCCCCTCTAAGGCCCGGCCCTTATCAGGTCCTCGGGGTTGCAGAGGGCCAGATCAAGGCCGGGTAATAAGGGCTTTGGTCTCTTTTTTTAATTTTTTTTAATTGTGAAAGGGTTGATAAGGGTCTGAGAGGTTGGCGTGAATAAGGGTGCAGAGGGCCGGATCAGTGCCGGACGGGGTCGGGACTTGAAAGGGCCGGGTAAATAGGGGCCTGTATTTTTGGAATAAAGCCCGGCCCTTCTAAGGCTCGGTCCTTTCAAAATCTTACTAAGGGCCGAATTAGAGCCGGATCTGACAAGGGCTTTACAGGGGTTAGGCTGGAGGTCAAGGGCTTATGGCATATCCCTATATAGTGAAATTTATAAATTAGAACCAATACCCCTAACGAAATAAAAATAATTAGTAATTTTTTAACTCCAAGTAATTCTCGCTATATTGGGGAGAAGTGGTGAAATGAGATCTTCTAATGCGCAGCAAAAATACTGTGCATGCTGCGCAGCAAATCTCAATTTTTGATTTGCATCGAGATTTGTGCAAGCTAAATCTGGGCCGTCCTTAGCCTACAGCGCAGGAAATCTGAACTGTCCGTAACTGCTGCGCGGCAGAAGATCAGCTCCCAAGAAGGGGCTGCCCTTTTTAACTCCAAGTAATTCTCACTATATTGGGGAGAAGTGGTTGTCCTTTCAAGTAACTTTCGTGATATTGGCGAGAAGGACATGCTTGAGAGACGAATTCAGAATTCTTATCAGAGGGTTTAAGATTTACGATTTTTTCAGAGGATTCAAAATGATGCATATTTTGAAAAAAAAATCATATTGTAATTCTATTTTTCAAAAAAAAAAAAAATACAAATATATGATCAATTTGAAAAAAAATCGGAGGTGCAACTGACACTGGACACACGTGTCCTGATTTAGATGTCTTGATTTATAAATACCATTGTATTGGTTAACATTTCATCTGATTGAATTATGGTCAGGTAAAGCATCAGGTTTATCTCAGCCTTTTCAGCCTCAGAGATATGCAAGACATACTCAAGTGTTGATTGAGCCTGGTACCGAGAGATCTGGCACCGAGAGATCAAGATGAGGAAGATGAGGATGATGATCTAGACTTACTGGATTATAATTGAAGAATGGTTTTTTTTTTATTCACAGAGTAGACAATATTATTGAATTGGGGTTATTTGTTGAAGATGTTTGTATGTTTGAGGGGTATTCAATAAAGTGATGAATTGGTGCATGGCTAGGTTGTCTGGATACTTCAAAATCACGTCGCATCGTGTATCGGATACTTATTCGACGCGGATACGTGTGCGATACGGGTGCGATACGCACCGGATACTCCACGTGGTGTATCGTATTATTTTAATATTGGGATACAACATGATACGACATGATACGACTGAGATACGTTAGGATACGGTAGGGATACGTCACATGATATGGCTGAGATATTTTTCAGTACACAACAGTCAGTATTTTGATCATAAATCCTTCATCCGAACTCCGATTAAGTTGATTCAACGTGCGTTGGAAAGCTAACAAAGAGCTTTATAATCTTGGCTTATCATCTAGGATATTCTATCTCTTGATTCCTACAGTAAAATGTACTAAATTAGATCAGTATCTTGAATTCTTACATAACAAACTTAATTTAATCTTAATTACTTCTAAAACCTACATAGTAATATATATCATTATTTTAGAACAAATACTGAATAATATGTATCTATAGTGATAGTTGAATGTAAAAAATCAAATATTTTAATATATAATGTGATTTTTTTTATTATTCTATATATATACTCTCATATTCTAGTTTTTTGAAAAATGACGTATCTCCGCACTCGCATCGTATCGGATACGATACCCGTACCCGTACCCGCATCCGTGCAACATAGGTGCATGGTAATAAACTTTAGTTCTATTTTGTTAGGTACCGAGTAAGATCGGTCTGCATGGTTGCTCTTTTACCAACAGATAAAGAGTTGTATTCGTTGGTTGGGTTTGTTTTCTTTTGGTTATAACTATAGATATTCTATACTTAATATGTATTCTATTGCTTTCGAAAAGTAACAAAAGCTGGCTTAATATCTAGGCTTAGCTTTTTTCAAAAAAAAAAACACGTTCAAGATTTTGAACCTTTTTATAAATAGTCAAGTGATTGAAGTAATAGCTAATCACTGAAAAATTCATAGATTCAATAATATATTGGTAACCGCTAAAACTGTATGAAGTTTTTTTTTCTAACTAGAAAATAATATGAAAGATGAGGTAAATAATGCTATGTTAGGTATCAGTGTGGTATATGGTCCTACTGAGTACCAGTTAAAACTGAACTTTTTTGGTGAATTGCATACACTAGGAAATGCCCATGGTTAGTGGGAGGAGACTTTAACACCATAAGGTTTAGCCATGAAAAAAATAAACATAATTTCAATATCTCTGGTGCTAATAAATTCAATAACTTTGTCTCTTCTCATGGTTTAATGGAATATCCATTGATAGGTCATAATTTCACCTGGTCTAACAAAAGAAACAATCCATGCTTAGTGTTGTTAGACAGATTTCTATATAATAAGAAATGGGATGAACTTTTTCCAAATGCTGTGGTATCCAGTTTAATCAGATATAAATCAGACCACTCTCCTATAATCTTCACATCTCAGGATAGGAAGGAATCTAAACATATTTTCAAATTTGAGTCTTCCTGGACTGAGGTTAATGAGTTTAATCAATTGGTCCCTTCATGGTGGACATCCTATCAATATTACAACTCTGATACTATGTTAAAATGGGTTAACAAAAGTAAGCATATGAAAAGAAAAATGAAAGGGTGGGCCAAGAACCATTATGGGGCCAACAAAAGAGAAAAAATTAAGAGACAAGACGAAATCAATAAGTTAGAGTTAATTCAAGAAACTAGGGAGTGGAGTGAAGAGGAGTGTAATCAATTCATAAATTCTTCTTATGCTTTGGATCATATTTATGCAGAGGAAGATAAATACTGGCACATTAGATCCAAAAATCAATGGCTTCTGTATGGTGATAGAAATACAAAATATTACCATAAAATAGCTACTATGAATAAGAAAAGAATATTAATATCACATCTGAAAATTAAAGATGTGAGTTGCTCAGATCATAAGATGATTGAGACTCATGTGTTGGAATTCTACACCAATCTATTTGGAACTCTTAGCATTCAATCTTTGGAACTGGGTAATGAATTTCGAGAGATAGAAGATAAAATCCCCCAGCAATATCATCATAATTTGATTTGCCCATTTATTGAAGATGAAATTAAAGAGGCTCTTTTTTCATCTGAAGGAGGAAAGACCCCTGGACCTGATGAGTTCAATTTTTACTTTTACCAGAAATATTGGGAAGTAGTGAAAAAGGATATTATGGAGTTATTTGACAAATTCTACTCTCACAATCTTGATGTGGCTAAAATAAATAGATCTGTCATCTGTCTGATCCCTAAAACTAAAAATGCTGAAGAAATAAAAATTTTTAGACCCATCTCCTTTGTCAATTGCATTTATAAACTGATAACTAAAGTACTTACAATCATGCTAGAACCTATTATTAATGAAATTCTTGACCCTTCACAAGCTGCATTTATGAGAGGTAGATTCATTTTGGACAATGTGGTTTGTGCTAGTGAGGTGATACACTCTACTAAATTGGGGAAAAGGGAAGGGGTAGTTTTAAAAATAGATTTGGAAAAGGCCTATGATAGGGTTAATTGGGACTTCCTTTTAGATATGATGAACAAAAGAAATTTCCTTGAAAAATTGATAGTATGGCTAAAGTCACTGCTGAAAGGGGGGCACACCTGTGTGAATATCAATGGTACATTGTCTTCTTATTTTGAAGTTCATAGAGGACTCAAGCAAGGGAACCCTATATCCCCTATCCTTTTTAACTTAGTTGCAGACACTTTAAATCAATTATTCAAAAAAGCTAAAAGATTAGGGCTCATACAGGGTCTGGGACCTAAATTTGAGGAACTTGGGGCTCTAACAAATCTCCATTATGCAGATGATACCATTGTTTTCTTACTAGCAGATTCAAGGATGATGGAAGTGATCAAATGGATTTTTGTTTCCTTTGAAGCAGCTACATGTATGAAAATCAATTATAACAAGTGTGAATTATATACCCTATTAATGTCCAACCAGAGAAAGCATTGGCGCTAGCAGAAAATTTTGGTTGTAAAACAGTAAAGTGGCCTTTAAGCTACTTAGGGGTACCAATTCATTAGAGGAGAGATTGGGAACCAATTATTGAAAAATTTCAGCAAAAGCTGCAGGGGTGGAAAGGTAATTTTTTGTCAGTAAGGGGAGAACTGTACTGATCAATAGTGTCCTTTCATCACTCCTCTACATGATGTCTATGCATTTAATACCCACCTCAGTGAGAAAAATGTAAGATAGCCTTAGAAGAAAGTTCTTTTGGAATGAATAGAAGAAGAAAAAATATAATCTGTGCAAATGGGAGATACTGTGTAGGCCTAAGGTTATTGGGGGGGGGGGGGGGTTGGGTATCTCAAATTTAAGATTGATGAATATTTCTCTATTGTGTAAATGGCTTTGGAGATTAAATGACCCATCTTGTAATGGTTGGTGGAAGAGTATTCTAATTATCAAATACAAACATAAACACAACAAGGCTAACTGATCCCCCTTCTGGAAAAGCATTCAATGTTTTGAACCTATCATCCAGGCAAATAAAATAGTCAAGATAGGTAATGGTAAACATACTAGTTTCTGGTGTGATATGTGGTATTCACAGGTCCCTTTGAGTTTGGAATTTGCATCTCTATTCTCTATTGTGATAAATAAAGATATAACAGTGGCTGATGCTTATATGACAGGGTAAAGGAACTTAAAATTTAGAAGACAACTTTCTCATTTGCAAAGGGAACAATATACTATACTGCAAACAGAGGTAGTGTCTAACCTTGTTTTAAATGAAGAAAATGATGTGGTTACCTGGCAAGGACAAGGCTTGACCAAACCATTAAGGAACAAGGAAATATATGGCTGGCTTTGTTTTAGTGGAGTCCCTGATAATTCCTTTGACAGTATTTGGCAACTTAGAATACCACTAAAAGTTAAAATTTTCTTATGGCTATTAGTTAGAGGGAAAATATTAGTGAAAAGCAACTTGATCAATAAAGGGTGGATAGGGGAGTCTAATTGTGCTTATTGTGACCATTTGGAAACCATTAATCATTTGTTCTTTACATGTAACTATTCTAGAGAGTTGTGGAGATGGGTAATTGAATCTTTCAATTTAAAAACCTCTCCCACCAATGTTTGGGAATTGTATCTGATTAGAAAGAACTTGACTAATCCAGACCAGCAATTGTTCCTGCACATCTGTGTTGCTATGCTGTGGTTGATGTGGCTTGGTAGAAATAAAATTTGCTTGCAGGGGGGCAAGAAACTGGAAAAGAAAACCATGTGTGCTAATATTAGTGTGGTGTTGACGTATTGGGCAGGTCTCTGAAACAAGGCTATGCAGGAGAAGCTGGCTAAATGGAACAGATACTGGGGGACAAACAATGGAGTGGGTGCCGGCATGGAAGATAGATCTTGTTTGTTGCAACTAAGGGGAGAAATGATTAATTCATGAAGTGCTTATTTTGGGCAGTCTGTTTGTTGATGTGTTTTGATTTCAGTTTGCTGTTGCATAATTTGTTGTTATTTCTGAGTTCAACTTCATTTTATTTGTTTAGAGGGGGTTTGCTGATATATGTTAGTATGATAGGTATATGGAAAGTTAAGCGTAGAGGTTACAGATAATAAAACGACATTGGTGCCTAGGCCAAGGGCATCAATGCCGGATAGGGATATGATCGATCCACAATTGGATTTTTGTGTGAGGTGTGGTTAGTTTTGATGTAATATCTTCGTTTTTTGAATGAAAAATGAAGAGGAGGATTTTCCCCTCTTGTTTCAAAAAAAGAAATAAACAAAACTAGAAAATAATAAAGTTTAATTTGTAACTTATAGTAATCTTCTATCCAAAATATAAATATATAATAATAGAGATTTATATTAGAATTATTAATAAAAATAGCTACGTGACATGGCGTAGGACAGCGAACGATTAATCCTGCTGAGGAATTATAAATCAAAGGCTATAAATCTGAAAGCGATCAAAAGACCCAAATCAAAACGCATACGCTATACTACTGGAAAACTGAATTTTCATGACTTGCAGCTGCTGTCAAAGTTTCGAAAAAAAAAAATGAATTTTAATTTCACAGTGCCGTTCCCATTTCCTCATGACAATTGACAACGGTATGGTCTCGGTAGGAAGGAGGCATGGCCTAACAGAGGCTTTTTTGTTTGAAAAATGTTCCGTAGACAGCACATTTGATATCAACTATTGATACTGATTTTATTATGCATTTTATTTGAGTTATCGTGCACATTATTGAAGTTATTATGCATATTATATCATAATTTATTTTCAGTGCAAACAATAACATGTATAACTATTTCATTATAAAAAATAACATACATAATAACTCAAATAATATGCACCATAACTCAACTAAAATTGCATAATAAAATTAATAATATGTATAATTATTTCATTACAAAAAATAATATACATAATAACTCAAATAATATGTACAATAATTCAATTAAAAATAAATAACAAAATCTATATCAATAATGATTATCAAATATGATATGTACGCATCTACCTTCTTATTTTTATCCCATATACAAATTGTTTTTCCTATTGTCGTATCGATGCGACTTGTCTTGTGATAACTGAGCAGCGCAGCGAGCACACTCGCATCCAACCTTTCTCTCTCTTTTCTCACATGGCAATTTTCGCTCAAATCCCCTCCTCTCTATCCTTTACTAAATCCAAAACCCAATCCACTCTTTTTCTCATCCCCAAAAGAACCAGGCTCCAAGCTTTCCGTCCTATAAAATCAGACAGCAACACCTCGACCACCGTTGTTTCGCCTCCATTGGAGGAGAAGTTGGAGGTAAACGCGCCCGCAGAGAAGAAAGTGGAAGAAAAGGCATCTGACAGTTTTGTCTCTTCTGGTACTGTCGCAACCAAAGAGGCGAAATTAGAGGTACCCAAAAGGTTCAACGACCCAAGATGGGTCAAGGGTACTTGGGATTTGCATCAATTTGTGAAGAATGGAAGAACTGATTGGGATGCTGTCATAGATGCTGGTAAGTTGGCAACTTTATGTTCTTGCAATTTTAGTACCAGATTTTGTTGGTTTAAAATCTAATATTTCTTAATTTCGGTTTCTTTGGGGTTTTGCTGAATGATTGGGTTTAAAGTAAGAGTGTAAGATACAAACTGTAAGCCTGACCTGATAACCATGGAACTGGTATGGTATCAGTACTATACCTAGATAAACAGGTCAACCAGTACTCGCTGATATTTAGACAATTGACCCAAGATGCAAGTACTGCCATTTGACCTTCGTAGCTTGATCTGTTGGTATGATTAATGTCAATTGTTCTATCTGAAATCTAAAAAATGTGCTTGCTTAGGAAGATTTGGATTTAAGGGTAAGTAGCATTACAAATAAATTCTTGGTTATCTATTCCAAAACACCATCTACTCACATGAATTATAGAAAGTGCTGCCTATAAAAATGCAGACATGTAAGAATCAAAGGCAAGGAGAAGGATTATAATCCCTGGTTATCTATTCCAACAAATGAACTTGTATTCTTTTAATCAGAGGCAAGGAGAAGGAAATGGTTAGAGGAGTATCCGGAAGCAACAAATAATGATCAGATGGTATATTTTGACACTTCGATTATACCTTGGTGGGCATGGATTAAAAGATTTCACCTACCTGAGGCTGAGAGACTAAATGGTATGATTTTTATTTTTGGCGGAATTTCACATATACTCTTCAAATATTACGTATTCCCCTTTTAAATTTGGATATTACGTATTTCTCCTTCGAAATTTCAAAAACTCACAAATTTACCCATTTTATTGTTTTTATATTAAAACTCATTTTAAATGTGTAAAATATCCATTTTATCCTTCATTGTAAGTATTAAAAAATGTAGCTTGTATATTGAAAAATGTCGGTCTTATATTTGACCGGTTTCTTAGGAAAAATTGGTCATTTTGTACTTCTAACATATATCTAGTGACATTTATGTATATCTTGCTTATGTATCAAAAGTAGATAAATCAGCAGTTTGCTCTCAAAATCGATCAAGTATCAAACCGATATTTATATTAAACAAGTAACATTATTTACACTTTTAATTAAGGGTAAAAGAGGTACAATTTAATGTCACCGCAGGAGTACAAAGTGACTAATTTGCCCTCAGAAGCCTATCAAATATAAGACTGGTATCATTAAACAAGCTACATTTTTGAATGCTTTCAATGAAGGGTAAAATGAATATTTTACAGATTTGAATTGAGTTTTAATGTAAAAACAATAAAATGGGTAAATTTGTAAGTTTTTAAATTTCGAAGGAGAAATACGTAATATTCAAATTTAGAGGGATAAATACGTAATATTGATGTTTTGAAGGGTATACATGAAATTCCGCCTTTACTTTTGTAGCATGTATCTTTTGATGTCTAGGTCCACTTGGTGAGCACCAATGATAGTACTACACTACTACCATATGTTGAACATATGATGTTTGGTAGGTAGAAAATGTAGCATGTACCATCTTATATTGGATTGTATGGTATTTGTACCGGTTGAACTGTTAGTTTTAACACTCTTGTTTTTTCCCTTCGATTTTTCTCATTTTTATTGATGTTTATTATTTGTCTGCACTCTGCAAATTGCAAGACTTGTAGACAACAACAAAGCCTTTTGTCCCAAACAAGTTGAGATAGGCTAGAATGAAGTTCATATTGCATTTCATTTCCATAAGAATGGCTGAATTTTTATGTTGGAGCCTATCACACCCTCCTTTCCGAATTTGGAACAAGCTATGTAGAGCATAGGCGAAATTTCATTGACACAAGTCCCCTCAAGACTTGTATACTAATTGTTTTAAAATGAGACCTAGAAGAGAGATGATTAAGGCTTAATTGGGGTTTCTTACTGTTCAAGGGAATAGTTGCAATACCCCATATGTTGCAGCTTCGTGTCGACCAGTTGAGCTTTGCAATATTTTATTAATATTATTAGGGCCACCTATTAGCCAGCATGACATGATTTAACCTTTGACATATATCATCAGATTACTTGTTTACAGTTGTGAAATTCTGCTCTTTACACAGGGCGTGCTGCTATGATTGGCTTCTTCATGGCATATTTTGTGGATAGTTTGACTGGGGTTGGGCTCGTTGACCAAGCCTCAAATTTCTTTTGCAAAACCCTTCTCTTCATATCAGTCCTTGGTGTATTGCTTGTTAGAAATAACAAAGATATAGAGAACTTAAAGAGGCTTATAGAAGAAACCACCTTCTATGACAAGCAGTGGCAAGCTACTTGGGAAGATGATTCCTCTCCAGATTCTAAGAAGTAGAGAGCTTTGTCATTTTTCCCACCTATGTTGGAGCTTTAGCTTTTGTAATGTAGTATCTGAGGTTTTAATGGGAACACTGCTCGAGTGAATTTTTCTAATATAGTCATGTAAGTGTTTGGTCCTTTGATTATTGATATTGTTGAGTTGAGCACCATGAACTATAATTTTGTTAAATTCCGTTCTTAGAATTTAAACTTCTAAATGGAAAAGACCATCTATCTTCTTTTAATTCAGAACTGTTAAGAGTTTCTTTTGTTCCTTGATTGGGGAAATGATCGTTTTTTGATAAATGACTCATCACTTGTCTAAAACTTGAATCTCTTTCATGCATTTCACTCACTCACAAGCTTGAACCTCTATTGTTCCTTCATTTCATCACTGTTTTCAACCAATAGCTAAACTGAACATAAGCAACCATATAAAATCATGTTCGATTTTACGGGGGCATCTTAATTAGGGGATTTACTTTATTCTCTCATATGCCAGCAACTGCTGATTTAATAGAAGCCTATTCATGGATTTCCATCCTCTTTCTCTTTCTTGCAATACAAACTTCCAGCAATCGACCAAACAAGCCATTGAAGCGGGGTATGCATCGCTGCTCATACTAAGACTGGTAATTCTGCATCTATTGATGAAATTGGACTTGGGGAAGGTTTCTTAGGACCCTGATTGCGTGCTGTCAAAACCTTTTGAAAGTAGAAGTATGTCTAGAAGGGCGGTATAGAAATATTGGCCGATCAATCCAACAACTTACTTCCATATCTGAAACTAGTCTGGTTGTAGTTGAAGTGCTGCATTCTCTTATATATGTATTTTGTGCTATGTTTCTTAGCTGGGCATCCTTTTCTTCTGTGATTTTGTGTCAATCCCATGAAACAATTAATGTGTTAATTATCTACTGGTGTATAATGTGTATTCTCTGCTTCTTTTGCTGCATTTAGGTACCACTTTTCTCTGTCATATTACTGAAGAGGAATGCTGCAAGAAAACAGTGCGGCACAGAAGTTTTTGCTTCACACTAGTTCTCAGAACCACTTCATCAAACATCTAATGTGCGTAGGCAAACCAGAACATTCTTACTGCAGTAACAACACCTAATGGCACCTAAATCCTTCTAGGGGTGCAGCAAAACAATCCACTGCACCAAAATTTTAGCAATAAAATTTGATTACTAGTGTAGTTGTTTGTAGCAATCCTGTGTCTGCAGCAAAAGAAAAGAACATCACCATCTTTGGGTGTAGTTGTATTTTAGTTTGAGCAGAAGTGTTGTCATGCTTCAGCGGTCCATCCTTGGTCTTTAACAAAAGAAAACCCAAATGACCTAATTAATTTATGCGTTAATTTTATCCAATTATCAACTGATCATGTTAATCACAAAAGTACGTACACACTGTGCAGTTGCTGACAGAGCTAGGAATTTACATTTTTCTCTTATAAGCGTTCAGCATTTTATATGCAGATGTTACAGAGTTCTGAATAATGATATTGATACGCGGTGTGCTGACAATCACTTCTATAGCTCAGAAGCTATGAGAAATTATGTCAACTTTCCTTAACTGAATTAACTGAACTCTTGGCCAATTCAAACCACAAAGAAACAAACATAAAAGACAACATAAACTTTTAATAACTTGTGTTTTTAAATACAAAATTGAGCAAAGAATGCCATAGTTCAAACTTCAAAAAATCAATCAAAAAGAATAAAAAACCCAACTCTTGTGTGCAACAAAACAAGCAATACCAGCTTCAAAGTTAAACAGTCGTTTGTTCAATATTCATCTTTAAAATATGCTAATTATGATGAAAAAATTTCAATAATTCAACAGTGCCACTCATCCCATAACAAGGATATATATGATAGGCAACACATGGTTGATCTTACTTGGAAGTAGGAGAAGCCTCCAGTGAAGCAACCGGGTAGACAGAATGGA
>CAXKVX010002973.1:0-20743 GCA_964058865.1 Eleocharis quinqueflora | reverse complement strand
TAAGGCTCAAAGGGTTGTTAATGATGGTTGCTAACAGGTTTGAAAACGACTGGAATGATTGGAGAAGAATGATTAATAGCTGCCTTGTTTATATAGGTTCCAAATCTGGCTCAATTAGTTCAAATTTAAAGTTAACATTATAACACTATCCATGTACAAATTGTACTGTTATAACACTATAGTAAGATTCGAAATATTATATTCAATTTTGTTTTCAAAATTCCAGAAGAGAAAAGTTAGAGTTATAATGCTAACTTAGTGTTACATAACGATATGCTCGGTCCGTACAGTACTTAGCTAAATTATGATTTGTTTCAGGGTATACTGTTATAACATTATCTTACCATTACCTAACTGGTGGCTCTTTCAATTTGGTACTTAGTCAATTTATGGTTTCCGTTCAGTATAGCATTATAACTCTAGGCTAGCGTTACGTAACTGATGGCTCTTTCAATTTGGTACTTAGTCAATTTATGGTTTTCGTTCAGTCCAGCGTTATAACGTTAGGCTAGCGTTACGTAACTGGTGGCTCTGTCAATTTGGTACTTATCTAGTTTTATGGTTTTGATGGTATACCGTTATAACTCTAGGGTTGTTACGTAACTGGTGGCTCTGTCAATTTGGTACTTTGTCAATTTCTGATTTTTGATGATATATCGTTATAACGTTAAGTTGGCGTTCCATAACTGGTGACTCTAGTTTTTCAATACTTAACCAGATTTGAGGTTATGCTGCTTAGGGACGATGGCGTTATAATGCTAAGTAGAGTACAAATTTGTAGCATTATAACGCCATAAGAAATTTGTTGATTTCTTTGCTCTTTTGAATCTCAAATTTAAATACTCTGGATTTACAAATTACCTAATTAAAATCTTGATTTTGATCTTTGAGCACCTCCTTGACCAATTCTTGTGTAACTCTTCTTGCTTTACTCAATAAACCCTACAAAATGCTTAAATACAAGAAAATGGTAAAATTCTAAATTATTTTGCAAATCGACAAATAAGAGACATTGTTTGGTACAACAAAATCACTATGATACTGATATGATTTTGCAAATTCCTTTGTAATTTATTATTTTTCTTAAATCTTTGTGATTGGAACCGCCTGTGTGGTTTTTTACATAGCTCATCTCTAGTAAAAAAAAGAAAAGAAAAAAATTGTGATAGTTTTGACGAGCAAATCTAAAAAATTTGTCCTTCTTATGAAAAATATTGAGATTAAATGAATGAAGACGAAAATAGAGAACAGTGGTGGAGTTCACTGCCTGTCATAACATCTTATGGCAGTGGATGTGAATTCATGAAATGTTCAAGCCTGTCTATAACAGTATAAATTTCATGTAAAGAATGATTGAAAATATCACTCTATTCATTGTGTTATTTCATATCATCTTGGTGATACATGAAGAAATTCTGAAACGAGGTTGCATGGCTCCACAAAGACTAGGTATTAAGTCAACTTAGAAAAATTAATAGTGCCTATCATGCCTACCTAAATTTAAATTACATTTTCTGACGACAATATTGCCTCTTGATAAGGATGCAAACGTTACTTTATACAATTCTTTCTTGTTCCATGGAACACGAACACTTTACCAATAAATAAGTAGTATTAGTTCTTTCAGAACTGTAATATGATAGAGCGGTAAGATTAAGTTATGACTTGGGGAAAATTTCGATCGGTTTGAGAGAACAAAATACATATATAAACGGCAGAAAGACTGTTAGGAATTCCAATGCTTTCATATTTTATGAGATCTACATAAGAGGGGTAAATTGTAAAATTGCTAAATGTATGGTGGGTTAAATTAGCTGTTGTATTAAGGCGGAAACTTGTGTGTATAGAGATAGAATGTCTGAACAAACATAAACAAAATCACACTTTTTTATGCTGAAAAATTGCATCGGATGGATAATTAATACATAAAACAGAGAAAATGGCTACGATATGAAAGAAGCAAATTCCTTTTTGAACAAATATGAGCTTGAAGAAAGTATAAACTTGAAAAAAAAAATTGAGGCGTGTGAGGAAATTTACAATTTAAGAGCTAAGTAATCTACGCGCAAAACAGAGGAAATATATCAACTACAGGAATACAATTTTGACGAAATGAATTCTTGAAATCTACAAAATTTGTGGCTTAACAATTTTCTTCCTAAAAAGACATAAATTGATTAAAACTGTTAAAGTTTGGGATAAACGGAGAGACACTTGAACCAGTTCTGTCAACTTTGTGGAGTTAACAAAAAAAAAAAAACTTGTGGAGCATCAGTTGGCACCCAAAAAAGACAAAAAAAGAAAGAGAAGAAGATTAAGAGTTAACAAAGAAAAAAATAGGTACAAAACATTAAACATTATGGAAATAAACAAGGATCAAGAATCGAACATGGAATCATCCGGTTTACACATGCCGAACCGGTCCAGAATGCCTTCTTTTTACTAGGAGAGCATCTTTGGATTCCTTTCCATGTTACATATTTTACTCCAGTGAGAAGTTTCTTGGGCATCAAAATAAGGGCTGATACATAGATAACATATTTGATACCGACTATTGATATCGATTTTATTATCCATCTTTAGTTGAGTTATACTGCACATTATTTGAGTTATTATACATATTATTTTTTGTAACAAAATAGTTATACATGTTATCGATTTTATTATGTACCTTTAGTTGAATTATCGTGTACATTATTTGAGTTATTATGCATGTTATTTTTTGTAATACAATAATTATACATGTTATTTTTTGTAATGCAATAATTATTGTATAATATGCATAATAACTTAAATAATGTGCACGATAAATCAACTAAAGATATATAATAAAATCGATATTGATAATTAATATCAAATGTGATATTAATCTATAAAACATTATGCTCAAAATAATGGCCGCATAAAAACTTTTTGCAAAAGAGCAGTCAATGATCGCCAAATCAGCGTAGTTATCTAATCTAATCTAATTTAATTTATTCATGTTCCCACGTGCAGTTGTGCACCGATCAATTCTGAAGTCGGAGAATGTGCAACCCAGTTACGCATGTTTGAATTTCTTATATCATATCATATTATAATACTCTCTACTTTTTGTTATAAACAAAATAAAATATCTCTTCGTCCCAATTTCCCAAATAAAATGTCGTAGGCACATTTTTTGGTGTCTTCTTAATTAAAAAAACAATAAAGATCAATGGAACTTAAACCCCTCGTATAATGATAAAAATATACTACCTGTTCCCGTAATTTTTAATAATAATAAAAATAAATTAGGAAAACACCATAATGACAAAATTTTCGGTCTTTTTACCATATTAACATTTTTACTGGCAGAGACATCAAATTAACTTCGCTAGCACAGTTTTTTTTTTTTTTGACAATAGCAAAATCCAAAATGGACTGGCTGCTTTCATTGCATTTCGAAAGCGCACAACAATATTTACAGTGTTTTGAGTATACAAGTCTTATACTCATAAAAAAACCAAATGAAATGTAAAGAACAACAATTGAGTCTGTAATTTGGTACTAGACTACTAGTTAAAACCCCAACGTCTGTCGGTACCGTTGGTATTAAACTGTACCAGAGTTATTGTAAGAAATAAAAAAGCTATCTTAGATGCATCAAAATCCTGCCAACACCACTCTTCAAGCTATGCCTCGTTATCCGATTTCGTTAACACAGTTGACAGAATTAATTTCGTTAACACAGTTGGCCAATTAATTCCGCTAACCATGTCAGCCAAGTTATTCCTGTCAGAGAAAATAACATGCAAAGACACAAAAGTTTGATTTGCAAACTTTTCGACTGAATGAAAAATTGAATGGGTGGTGCGCCTCTTTTTTATTAAAAATATTAATTTAATTCTAGTTGGTTATTTAGATAGTTTTTTTTAACAACTTCAGTTGTGTTCGTTAAAATCGTAATTAGTTCTATCATGGAAAAAATTCAAAATTTATCTTGTAATTGAAATTTTTTTCTGAAAATATACTTATAAAATTTCAAAATTGATCATGTAATTGAATTTTTTTTCTAAAAATATACTTATAATTTGAAATTATTTCAAAAATATGCATCATTTTTAACCACTCTGAAAAAACTTAAATTTTGAACAACTCTGAAAAAATCCTGAATCCCGTCCTGATCGCAAGCCATCCAACTATAGATATTCGAGTCTATTTTCATTGTGTCGAGTTTGATTTGTGATTGGAAAAACGAGCGACTGAAAATTTATTCTGATGCGAACTCGTGGTAAAAAAATACTAATTAAGACATAGTTGAAAATGAAGTCAAATTTGAGATGCACATTCCTCCGATCGTAAATCAAACTCGTCGCAATGAAAGTAGACTCGAAAATTTATAGTTGGATAGCATGCGACGATAAAAAACTAATTACGGTCTCGACGAGCATAGCCGAAGTTTGTAGAAAAAATAACTAATCATACTTAATATTTTTTTACAACAACTTCAGCTACGCTCGTCGGGACCGTAATTAGTTTTTATCGTCGCAAGCCATCCAGCTGAAGATATCTGAGTCTACTTTCATCAGGTCGAGTCTGATTTGATCGAAGAAACGAGCGATTCAAAATTGATTCTCACTCAAACTCATGATAAAAAATTACTAATTAAGACAAGCTGAAAATATCAAATTTAAGATGCACATTCCTCCGATCACACATCAAACTCGACGCAATAGAAGTAGACTCGGATATCTAAAGCTGGATGGTATGCGATAATAAAAAAATACTAATTACGATCCCGATTGAAGTTGTTATAAAAAATACCTAAATTTGACCAACTTAAATTATTAATATTTTTAATAAAAAAAGGTTCCATTCGATTGAAAAGTTTGCAAATCAAACTTTTGTTTCTTTGCATGATTTTTCGTTGACCTGGATAACTGATAGCAGTATTAATTCCGCTAATTGTACTAGCGGAGTTAATTTTTCTGCTTCTACTAGCGAAAATGTCATTTTGATAAAAAAAAAATCAGAAATTTTGTCATTCAATCGCATGGTAGGTTATTAATAAAATCAGAAAATTTTCTAATTTATTTTTGTTATTAATAAAAGTTTCGGATCTCGTTCAATCGCATGGTAGGTTCAAACTTGTATTTTGAGACATTTGATCAGTTCATGGTTAACCATCACTGTTGCATTAGGCATGTTCTTTTCCAAAAAAATAGGAAAAAATATCAAGGATTAATCACAAGACTTTGTCAAGAAAACTAAATAACACGGGATGTCATGAATTGAAATTTTAAAAGGATGACTTTTAGCCTTGTCAGCTCCAGATATTCCTGCTTATCTGTTTCCATGTCAAGAAGTGTATCCTTCATTCCTTCGAAGAGCAATTTATATTACATGAAATGCTCCTTATTACGAAATAGCAATTTAATACTTCATATAACTTTGAATTTCGCACGAACAAATTTTAAAGTTGTGTAAATCATTCGATTGCTATTTCGTAATACGGAGTATTCCGTGAAATGTGAATTCTCGAAGAGCATGTGTCCGTTGTAACATGAAAACAATCACCGTGACACCGTCACATAATTTTCACTTGACTTGATTATTTTTGACAATTAAAATAAGTAATATGGACAAAAATTTTGTATAGACATATTATTAACTTAATGATAAATTTCAAAATTTATAATTTAAGAATATTCTAATATTTCAGAAAATACCATTAAAATTGCACAAAGTCGGATTTAATGATTATTCCAACAAACGATATTTAAATTGCATAAAATGCTTAATATAATCAATCTGTATGAGCATGTCTCTAAATATTTTTTATTTTATTTTATGTTTTAAATTATGTTATCAATTTATCATAATAATCATTATCAACGAACCCCTCAATATATATTATATCAATTAATTATATTACTATTGCTCTATTTTACTATAAAAATGTTTGTCATATTGATGCGCATATTTTGCTAATGAAATTTACAAATAGCCTTACGAATATTACATAAAACATTATTTGCGCATTTTCACCTAGCAACTATTATTATGTAATACAGTGCAAATTGAATTTCTGTTAGTTAAAGGTCATTACACACTTGTTAAGATAATATCTTAGTAATTTACTGTAAAATTTATCATCAACAACAACAAGAAAGTTTTTTATTTCAAATAAGTAGAATGTGCTATAAATAAAAATCATATTGAATTTCATTTCATAAAATTAATTGAATTTTAGTCTAAAGTCTATTACATTCCTTCTTTTCGGATTTGGAATCTGAAATAATTCACAATAAAACTATTTCACTTTTATTACTGTGCAACATGAAAATCAATCATGTACTAAACAATTGCATAAATCTTCTAATAAATTATATTAGAAAATGTTCTAGGGTTACCGAATTTGATACACAATTGATACCGAATGAACGTTTCCATTCAATTGACACTTTCAGTAATTTTTTTTCACCTTGACAACTGGACAATTCCATTTTCTTTCCTATTTGAAAATGTTTCATCGCATCATTGTTCCGATTGATTCCTGGCTCCGATTGATTCTTCTCTGGAAAGCATGTTATATTTGTTATGCATGTTATTTCTGTTGTTATGCATGTTAATTGAAAACGCCAGCATACAAAATATGATTTTCAGATATGTTATTCTAGTTGTCATGCATGTTAGTTGATTTACTATGCATACTTATTTAACTATGCATGTTAATTGAAAACGCTAGCATACAAAATATAGTTGTTAGACATCTTATTCTAGTTGTCATGCATGTTGATTGATTTTACTATGCATACTTAATTTGGTTATGCATGTTAATTGAAAACGACAGCATACAAAATATGATTTTCAGGCATGTTATTCTAGTTGTCATGCATGTTAGTTGATTTACTATGCATACTTATTTGGTTATGCATGTAAATTGAAAACGCCAGCATACAAAATATGGTTGTCAGACATGTTATTCTAGTTGTCATGCATGTTGATTGATTTTACTATGCATACTTAATTTGGTTATACATGTTAATTGAAAACGCTAGCGTACAAAATATGGTTGTCAGACATGTTATTATAGTTGTCATGCATGTTGATTGTTTTACTATGCATACTTAATTTGGTTATGCATGTTAATTGAAAACGTCAGCATACAAAATATAATTGTCAGACATATTATTCTAGTTGTCATGCATGTTGATTGATTTTACTATGCATACTTATTTTTTGTTATAGGTTGGTATGCATGTTATTCTAGTGTCGTGCATGTTATTTTAGTTGTTATGCTTGTTATTTGATTTATTATGCATACTTACTTATTCTAGTTGTTATGCATGTTAAACTTCATTTTCTGTTGTTATGCTTGTTGGTTAATTTACTATGCATAATTATTTGGTTTTATGCATGTTATTATAGTTGTTATAGTAGTTTTTGTGATGTAATGTAGCTTAAACTTAATTTTCTGTTGTTATTCATGTTAATTGAAAAACACATGCATACTTATTTAGTTGTTGTATATGCATGTTATTTCTATTGTTATGCATGTTATATTTGTTATTATGCAAGTTATTTCTGGTGTTATGGATGTTATTTTTGTTTTTGTGCAGCTTAAATTTAATTTTGTTCTTTTATGCATGTTAGTCAATTTAATATGCATGCTTGCTGTAATAACATGCATAACAACTGAGAAAAAAATAATATGCATAACAACTGTGAAAATATGAATATGTACCAAAAAATTAATATGCATTATAAATAAATTAATATGAATTACAACTTCGCATATATACGAAATGAAAATCTAACATATATTAACATGCATTACAAATCGTAACTCAAAACAATTAACATGCATTACAAATTATAAATAAATTAATATGAATTACAAATTCGCATATATACGAAATGAAAATCTATCATATATTAACATGCATTACAAATCGTAATTCAAAACAATTAACATGCATTACAAATTATAAATAAATTAATATGCATTATAAATAAATTAACTGAAGAGAACAGTTTGTAAAAAATGAAGAAAACTTTAGAACAAAATGGACAAGAATATCAATTGCGTATCAAATTGTGTACCAGCTCCCAATTATATTTAATAACGAAGGGAAGTCGTCAGTGCGTTAGCCGGTAAGAACCGGAGAGGTTAGAAATAAAAAAATAAATAAACACAGTGATTTTATGAAACATGTTTTCTATAACTGATTATGTCACAGGTAACATAAGTATTGGGTCCCGAAAGGCCCAGACAAACTTAGACGCCAGGTGACAGTTTGGTCAACCGCCTGTTAGAAAATGATCCGTTAGAGATTTCAGATGATCAGATTCGTTGAACGAGAGTGCTATGAAGCGTGTGAACTGCTCTGGCATCTATCTGTGTGTGACTGTGTGTCCAAACGGCGTGCTCTCCAGTCTCCAGTATCTTTCTTCCAGTCGTACACCGCGCACATGGCAGTCTCCGAATAAGATATCAAATAATTCCCTTTCACCCCTCCCACTCTCCTCCTCTTCTCCTCTCCCTTTCAATTCTCTTTTCTTTACCCCTTAAGTTCTTTCTGTATAAAAAGGCACAGGACCAAGAGAAATATCAATTCAAGCAAAGAAAAAAGCATATTTCCCTTTTGATCAAGCTCTGTATTTCTCTCTTGTGCACCTCATCTCAACCCCAAAGGTAATTTAATTATATATTTTTTTCTCTTCCAACATCTGTTTAATTTCTCAATCTCTTAGATCTTTCGTTACCCGTATCTATACTGATTTGTTGTCGCAAATAACCAAATATTAGTGTTACTAGCTGACTATTTTAGCAATCGCTGATTTATGCAATCACATGTTCTAAAGCTGATATAAGTGTAGGCGAGCAATCGCATGGATCGCTACTTGATTTTCCCAGATTTATTAGAATTTCTCTTTTGTACTTTCTCTGTGTCTTCTCACTCATCTCAGTTTTTTTCAAGTTAAAAACTCTGTAAAAAGTCCTAATAAAGTTATGCTTTTCATAGTAGTATGATATCAGTTAAAAAAAATGAACAAATGGAAACAAATAAAATAAAACGAGGAAAAAAGTCAAACAGGTCAACCATTTTATTTGATTGTCAAGGAAAGCGATCAGACAAGAAAACAGCAAAATAATAAACGCAGCCAAATAAACGAGAAAGAGGAAAATGAGAAGGCTGTAGCTGTGCCAGTGGTAGAGAATCCATACCGAATTGCATGGATCAGTACATCAATTTGTAATTATTCCAATTGTTTTAATCGATTTCCTAATTTTAAGTCTGTTTTTTCTTATTTCCATAGTAGTTGTTATTCCATCTAAAAAATGTAACAATTCTGGTAACGCCAACGGCACTAATTTTATTTAATCGTAAGAAAAACACAATATATGATATATATAGATAAAAGCAGTACTAGCGCAAAAAATGTTGGCGATGATTATGGATATTTAGCTGAAGAAAAGATATTGATCAAATTATCAAAACTAATTGAAAACTTGTCTGATTTATCTTTAAGGAAAACATGAGCCAGGAAATTGAAGCAACAGCAAGTCTCACTCCAGAAAATGGGAAGGAAGAGAATGTTAAGTCAGAAAACGGGAAAAAGGCCGTGCTAGATAAAAAACCAACACCAAAACTGAACGAGAGGATTCTCTCGTCCCTCAATAAAAGATCTGTGGCTGCCCACCCGTGGCATGACCTTGAAATTGGTACAATTATTGCGCTCCCCTTTCAAATGTTCATTTTCTACTTGCAAAGAAATTGTAGTTTTAATTAATAAAAAAATTCTTTTGTTTTCCCGTTTTGATCAAGAGCAGGCCCTGGAGCTCCAGCTATATTCAATGTTGTAAGTGCTTTTTGATGTGAAAATTTTATTTGAGGACTGTTGCGAAATCTTATGGTGTATTTATCCTTGGAAGAAGAGGCTTTGATACTATTGACTATATCAATACTAGTGCATCCATCTCTAGATCTGAAACTTAACCTCCATAATAATCACTGCTGCTATTTATATCTATTTTAACATTCTTGATAACGTCTGCTTCTTATTATGTGCATGACAGGTTATTGAGATCACGAAGGGAAGCAAAGTCAAGTATGAGCTTGACAAGAAAACTGGATTGATTAAGGTACTAACAATGATCGGCTGGCAATGATATATAAACGATGGATTGGTAAATTTCATAGATCTAAACTTTCCCAATAAATTAATTCTTGATAATTTCTACGAATGATTGTAGGTCGATAGGGTGTTATACTCATCAGTTGTGTATCCACACAACTATGGGTTCATTCCACGCACCCTCTGCGAAGACAATGATCCAATGGATGTTCTGGTGCTCATGCAGGTATGTTTTGGATTAACTCATTTTTTATTTTTGAGTATTTATGATTTGATATATTTTTTGTATTAACTAAAGGCATGATTTTAATAAGTCTGAAAAATATCTGCATATCTTAGGAGCCAGTTTTGCCTGGTTGCTTTCTCCGGGCCAAAGCTATCGGGCTTATGCCTATGATTGACCAGGTTTGTTTTCTCTCCCTTTTGAACTTACCTTTTCTTACAAGCTTTTTTATGACCGTAAAATCTAAATAGAGAAGTAATTTTGGAACTAGCTTTGTTTGAATCTATGCACTTCTTCTATTTACTTGCAAAATTATGTATCATTTCAGTCAGTAGTCCTTTGGAACCAAAGTATGCAAGAACTGATTTATAAATAATTTTATCGACATGAATGAACACTCCAAAGCATCACAGAGATACACCTACTTGTACCTTTTTCTTTGACTCGAGCCACTATTATGATGCATCTTTTGTGAGCTACTATGTTGCTATACCTTTCTGAGTTCACCAGTAGTTCGGGAGCTTTTTCTGTAGTGCTTGTCTCTTTCTCAACGTATTTACTTTTTGAAAAACACAGGGGGAGAGAGATGACAAGATAATTGCTGTTTGTGCTGACGATCCAGAATTCAAGCACTATAATGACCTTAGTGAGCTCTCCCCTCACCGTCTCCAGGAGATCCGTCGCTTTTTCGAGGATTGTATCCTTTGACCACAGACTTTTTTTTAAAAAAAAATCTGAAGATTATCCATTTTAGGACACATGAAAAATCTAGAATATCCATCAACCTAGAATAGAAATTTGTTAAATAAGATCATGGTATTCTGACAGCTGAGACTGAAATGAACTGTTTGACTATTTGTGTTTTCTGAAATGATGTCTGCTTCGAGCTACATTCTCTTTTGTAAAAAGATTAACTGGTTATTTTTGGATTGTACTTAACGGAATTTGTTAGACAAGAAAAATGAGAACAAGAAAGTGGCTGTCAATGATTTCTTGCCATCAAACACTGCTCGTGAAGCTATCCAGTACTCCATGTAAGTTCCCGTTGCACTTCCATTTAATTTTCTGAATAAATGAGGAACCATTTATATGTTTATTGAATTACAGACATAATAAAGAGCTCATCTTTGACATCTTTTCACTCATTCGACTTATGTTATACTATCCTTTCTTCTGAAAACTGCTTAAATTGAAACCTGCAAATATCTTACAATTCAAAACACTTCAGGAAAAAAGGTGTAAATCTTATTTCAACAACTGAAGAGTCTGTTAACGTTTCTTTTTGCAATTCAGGGATCTCTATGCAGAGTACATTTTGCACAGCTTGAGACGCTAGATTGCTGTGGCTGGTATATGCATGAGCAATAATTTGATATTTGCAGTCTCAAGTTTTATGCAGTCTTCCATTTTGTTGGAGTTATGGAGTCCTTTTTATTTTATTGATTCTGGATTATATGTGAAAGAAAGTGTTCAAGTATAGACATGGGCAATTGCTGAATACTTCGAACGATTCATTTTGTCATTTGTAAAATTTTTCCTGCATTGTGCTCCTATTTATTGATATTGAAAGAACTAAATTTTTGTTGTTCATTATCGCTATCTTGCTTATTTTTCTCGTGCTTGTATTGAAGTTCGTCATGTTTTGAAAACCTAGTAATAAACTATTGGACATCAAGTTGCAGACCAGTATAAGTATAACCAAAATAAATATTAGTAAACAAAGAACAAGAATTTGATCGATTGCCAGAATTAACAAAGAATCTACACTATACAAGACTCCATTTCTTCCCAAGATAGAAAGCAAGAATTTGATAGGCATTGTGCATTTGTGCTCTGTGCGTTGTTTGACGCTTACAGCGCACCACATGATCTCGTGTTGGCTATTAAACTTCTAATCCTGTCAGATGGATGCTTCGTAAAATCCAACGCAGTTGATATGACTGAAAGCATTGTTGCATTTTGTCTCTCTCTGATTGATTATTTGGTTCTCCTCTAGCTCTATATATATCATTTTCGATTTCATTTTTTATTCGTTAGGTCTTTAAATATATTCTATATCCGTTTTTATGTACCAGCAAACGTTGAAGACCGATTGTTTAGAAGCCCAAATATCTATATCCGTTACATACCAAATAACAGTGAAATACGAGCTTTTGACAAGTGCAGCAACTGTGGTGAATATTGATGAAAATCAGTTCAGGGTCTCAGACAGATAATGGATTTACAAAAAGCAGAGTCTCAGACAAATAAGTTGTTTACAAATAAGCAGATGAAGGCACTTGTAATTTGCTCATGCTAGAAATTTTATATGCATGAAACAATTTTGTATCCAACATAAAATTTTCACGAAGGTGAATTAACATCTGTAGTTCAATTAAAAAGTTACCCATGTCACATAATCGACACTTCCATCCATTTAATTTAAGTACTTATCTTTATTTATTATGATTGAAGGATTCATGTAATCTATGTTCATTAAGATAACAAAATTTTGTGTTCTTTTATAGGAAAATTCCATACTATATCATGTTGTGATGTATAACGTTTTTCAAAATTTTAAGAAAGTACTTATATATCCAAAATTTACCTTTGTATGACCTTTTTTTAGAAACTATAATAATAAAATATAATTTGTTTTGAAATAGATGTTTTTCTTTCTGGAGTAATGGACAATGCTAGATTCATTAATTTGCACTATGAATACACAGTTACAATACAACCCAGAGGCATTATGAGAACTTTATGTATGACGGTCACGACACTGCTATTACAGATGAGGCGACATGTTTGAATACAATTACAACAAGAGGTAACAGCAAAAAGAAAAATGTTGAAGCTTATTGTTGTTCGGCAGCATAGAGAGCTTTAATCTCCTCCACATCATCATAGCTTCCAAGAAAAATAGGAGACCTCTGATGTATCTTACTTGGTACCAGATCAAGAGCCTACATTCATGTTCAGTTTCCAAAAGTTAGCTTAGTCAATTGTAACTAGAATATATATATATATAGAAATGCATGCTGATCACAGGTGTAAAGTATCATACCCTTTCTTTTCCAGTAAAGGCTTGACCTCCTGCTTGTTCAATCAGGAATGACATGGGAAATACTTCATACAGAACACTAAAAAAAATTGAATCATTTCAGAACGAAGGAAATGCTAACAAGACAGAGTACCAGTATTTTAGCACATATATGTCAAGTAATCAAAATATATTACCGTAATTTTCCATCGGGACTTTTCTTGTCGGCTGGGTACAAAAATATTCCTCCATAGAGTAAGGTGCGGTGCACATCAGCAACCATACTGCACATTATAAGCAACAAATTAAAATTTTATGGCAAAAGATTACATAACAAGATAAAAGTTTGAGAATTTCAATCAAACATGATCCACAAAACTGTTATGTGAATCGTATTGCACCAACAAAAAGTTTTTGGTTTAGTATCATACCTTCCAATGTATCTCAGTGATTTGGGTGATGAACCATCTTTCGGAAACTTGCATTTCTCAACAAACCTTTTAACAAACAACGGATTAGTATAAGGTTTAATTGAGTATATAAATGCAAGTTTCAAATAATAATGCCTACTTTGCTGTCGGTCCGTCCCAATTCTTTGCATTGCCTTCATTCACTGAATAAATTTTTCCCTTCTTTGGTATCTACAGATTCAAAATTCGATAATTACAAACCTTATTTAGTATTAATAAGAAGTTTACAGTATAAGTGTATAACATAAAACAGTAATAGACAGACCTTAATGTCAGGATGAGTCAGAATGAACTCGCCGAGAGATGGATCTAGTGTGAATCCATTTACACCATTGCCTGTGCTTATCACCAACTGCATTCCCATGATTTTTGAGTTATTAATATTTAAATCACATGTTGGAACAAAAAAGAAAACATCAATTTGATTTAAGATAGTTATGTAGAACTTACAGTGCATGAACTGCCGTACATGCAATAACCAGCAGCAAGCATATTCTTCCCGGGTTGCAACACATCTTCTAAACTGACATTCTCTGAATCTTGGACCATGTAAATTCCAAATATCTACATGTTTAAGAGCGTTAGAAGAATTTATATATTAACTGACAAAATAAATCAAGGGTACATTTCAAATTACTTCGACCAAAGCAGAGATAAGTGCTATGTATGGGCTTTATTGTAATTTATTCGGGAAATGAAACAAACAGTTTCCACTTTCAAATATAAGGATAAAGGGGAAAACAATTTGCCCAACGCACTACTATTTCTTCCCCTTTAATAGGAATATGTTCTCCCTTTCAGTTACAACTTACAACAGCATTTGACAAAGCGTGTCTAATAAAATTTCAATTAAAAATTGACACTACAAAAGACCCAACAATATCATTTTAGTATGAACATGCTCAAGGTCAAGGGAACGAATTAATAAATTTTGATTTCATAAATCAAGTATTGTTGAAGGCTCAATTGACTTGTTCCATTCAAAAATTAAATAGGTTTCTGACTTGAGAGAGAGAAATTAATACCGTGCCGATAGAGACACCACAGTCAATGTTAGAGGAACCATCCAGTGGATCAAACACCACACAATACCTGTGCCCCAGTTTAAAGGGAATTTATTTATTATTAGTAATAGACAGTTGAATAAAAAAAACTTATATTACTAATTAATGAACAAAAAATGATTAACAAACCAAAAAGTATTATTAAATTACTTACTTTCCCCTAAGAGCAGGGTCTACAAACGTAGCTTCCTCATCTTCCTCTGACACTAGGATGCACTGCTCCAAAGTAAAAAAAAAATCAGTAAATTAATTAAGTTTAATCATTTTCCAAATTTATATAATCATTCCTAATTGAAAAAGGAAATGATACATACAGTACGGCCACTGCTGACCAGAGCCGTAACAAACACTTCATTGGATAGCACATCAAGCTTCTTTTGCTCCTCCCCCTGAAATTATATTTGAAACAGAAGTAACAAAATCAGTAAATACCCCACTGGTTTGCATAAAAAAAAACAGTAAATACAACTATACAAGAATCGTGTTTAATCTTTTCAAAACGACCCCTGGATTTTATAAATTAATTACACATGTTTGTGTTTCACTGTTTTCTGTTTACAATCCAATTTTGTTGGATAAGAAAATCACAAGAGATGATAAAATAGAAGAGCTTGCCTGAACATTCGTCTCTCCCGCTAGGCCGATCAATTTTGCCAGTCCCGCCTAATTGATTTAAACCAAATCAGTAAACCCCACAAAATTCAGAGATAAAAATGTAATGAAAAGAATCATGCATATAAGATAAACAGAGATAGAGAAAACATAGAAGTACCTTGTTGACAGCAGTGCAAACAAATTTGCAACCCAAAACGATGTGAGAAAGGAGAATGGAGAAGTCTCCTCTAGCCTCTTTGTGCCTCGACTGCTCGTTCAATACGTACCTGGTCACTGTCATCAGGTCCGTCTGGTGCGCATCCGCTGCGTGATCCATGGTTGATTTGATCACCCAATTCTTTCTCCTCTCTTTCACTATTTCTTTCTCTAATAAGAGAAGGTTGGAGCAGAGGAAATTTCGAATGGTGTGGATTATAAGTAGACGTCCCTTAATTCATGTCGAACTGGATTCTAAAACACCACACCTGATAACCCGTTAAGTGATCTACTAGAAAGAAACAACTAAATTATTCAAGTAGTGACGATTTGTTCCTGCGATGTTAACGCACTTCTTACAAGTATACACGATTATATTAAGGTTTATTTAATTCAAGATGTGGATTAGGATCCGAACCCGATAACGATTTCGATCCGGATAAGTTCGCCACTCGACTGCCAGGTTCTGATCGACGGTCGACGCTACCTGCTTAAAGTTCCAATTAAGCGAGCAAAGAACTATAAGTTGTTAACTAATCTAATCAAAATGGATATTAATAAAATAAACGAGGCGTTTTGGAGTATAAAGGTCGGAGATAGGGCTATCCTTTTGGTCGATCGAAATCTGATGACACGTGGCGTTCATACAGCTAATCTAGCCTCGTGGTGCGGGTGAAGATAACATTGAAGCCTACATAGTTAATAGTTTCTCGTCATCTTCAGTGGAGGACAAATGGGAGATCTGCACATGTCTTATTAGTGCTGTAAGTTTAATGGGATGTATTCTCCAGTTTTTGAAAATGGAGAGGATTGTCCTGATAGTCCGTTTTGGATTGAGGTTAGAGGAAGTTATGGAGTTTTGTTTTTAGTACAAACGGAACGCGACCGCGTCCGTCAGATGCCAAAAAGGAGGATGTTTGATTGATTGTACACATCTGTTTGTGGCTAATTGTGTATCTAATTACTGCAATTGTTGATTAAACAATCTCACTAAAACTAGCAAGATAACTGAAATTGCTGCATGTTTTTGCTAATTGCAGGATTGTAAAACGTGAATTTTAAATCACCAAACATAATTGAAATTAATTGTATGATGATGATAATAATGATGATTGTATGGACTTTATGGAGGCATTTGTATGGCAATTTTGCAATTTAATGCGATTGCAAATGTTGATGTGCTCCACATTTGCAATTGATTTGTAATAGCTAATTGTATGGATATAAAATAATATAAGGAAGCATTGAGAGGATCTTAAAAATTAAAATTAGAACGAATTGTTGGGATAAATATGGTTCAATACTGATTAACAATTAATTCTTTAAACTGCAATTATCGTAGAAGTTATTTTGCGAATTGATGTGACTTTTAATATACATAGATGCTCACAATATTGGCAGATCCAGGGGCCCGACTAAGTCCAGTCACAACTAAATTCAGACATTGAAGTTGAGATTAAGCTCAGACACAAAACCAATAAAATTACATTAAAAATTCATTTTTCACTACAAAAGCAAAAATAGATCCACTAAATTTTTTGTTTTCTGAAAATCATGCCCAGCTTTCCTGAGCTTGCCTTAACATAACTCCGCCCCTGCTCACAATTGTTGTAAGTATATAACTATTGTTGACTACTTAGAGTCGAACCACATCGACAATGTATTTTTATTCTAATATTAATAATTTAATTTAAGTAAAAAAGATTGTTTGTTTAAAAGATTGTTTGTGTTTGTAAATTTTAAACTAAATTGAACTGAAGTCTAAAGCAAATTTTAAGTCTTAACAAGTAATTGAGAGATCAGTTTTTTGAGTACTATACACTAATGTTATGTCTAGTTGGTTGATTGATTTGTTTTTTTTATTATGAGGGCACAATTGATCATATAAGTATTAAGGGACATCTCTATTTTAATACCACACCTAGATTAGCAAAGACGTCACCTCTCGTTATTTGATTATACTAATTCAAATTCTTTAATTGTCCTAACTATCCTAGAGAATCGTGTTTCAGCTCTCGGTACTTGGCACAATTTTCTAAATCAACCAAGTAAAGCACATATAAGATAAGCGTCATCTCTTGGTACTTAGCCTATCAAATACCCTACTCTTTTTTATCATCTAATATTTGTTGCAAATAGAATTATTACAACTAAGGCTTAATGCGGAAGTTCAAGATTATCAAGATTAGACACAATTCAAACAATTGGTTCAAATAATTGCAAACAAAGAACTCCAAGAATTACTAGATTGGATTCAAGTTTCCTTACAAAGCAAATGAGTAACTATGAATCACGATCCAAAATGATCAAAACAAAGATCCAAAAAAGGATTAAACAAAGATCCAATAAGAGATAAAAAAGAAGTATGTGTTGGGCACTATCTTTCCACAATATCACAAGGAACCCAATCGCTCAAGTCAAAATTATATCTCACAAGAGTTCTCGAATAGATGATTAAACAATGGTTGAAGGAGCCAGAAGAAAGTTTAGATATCTCTCAGTATGCAAGAATGAGTGTATGTAATTTTCTTGGAGAGAGGAGAAAGAGATAAGCTCCTTAAATAACTATATAGAATGGAGAAAAAGCAGTTTCCCACCATATCAATATATCGATATGTTATATCGATATATTGATACTTCAATCGATATGTAATCGATGTATCGATTTATGGTGACGGTACTCTCAGAAAATCTTCTCCTGGCTTGGCTAAATTCGAGTCTGCTTAGCATGAATATCGATATATCGGCAGACCAATTGATATGAAATTGATGCATCAATATGACCATGACATGTGACGGTCCTTTTCTATTTGTTATGTACTTAGAAAACTATCTGACTACCCATATATTGATATATCGATACGCAACATTGATATATCGATATGTATCGATGTGTACTATTTTGATTTGTTCGACTTGATTCCAAAGCCGATATTTCTGAAAATAAAACCTAGAAAAATATATCTTATGCTTTCCAAGAATCAAGTCCTAGTCACCAAGACTCCAAGATGCTTCAAGATGCATCACCTTGTCATACCTTGCTTTGCCTTGCACATCTCGTGTACATACACATATTATCTCAAAAAATACATCTTAGATTGCATTTGTTTTGCAAATTGTCAAATCAAGAAAGTTGCTTAGTACAACAATATTCAATTCTCAATTGTAAATAATAAATCCTAAGGTGATAAGTACAATTTTCTTCATCTCTTGGACTGTGTTGTTAACTTCTTTTGCGGTCGCAGTACATGACCTTTGCGGTCGCATGAAACTTGGGGCTTAAATTTTCTCCTCGGATCATGAACTGTGAAAGTGTTTGCGGTCGCAGTACTTGACCTTTGCGGCAAAATATGACTTGAGCTGAAAATAACACTTCTCTGGTTGAAATATGCCAACTTGTTTGCAACTGCAGTAGATGGTGTTTGATGCAGCAGCTGATTTGACTGGCACACAATGTTTAGTATTTTGACCATGACTTCTTCATCCGAACTTCGATTCACACAAATTAAAGTGAGTTAAAAAAAAGCTAAGAATGAGGTCGCCAATCTTGAATCATCATCTAGAAAATTCTAATTCTTGATTCATGAAATAAATGTACTAAAGTATGACAATACTTTGAACTCTTGCATGCAAAACAAACCTAATTAACCTAAATTACTTCTAAAATCTATAAAACAATCTATTTAATACAATTAACTCTAAATTTAAATATATATAATTTCGACTTATTACAAATGCTTTAAGAAAATAACATACTCAATTTGCAATTTTGCATATAACTAGACACATTTGTTAATTGTTGTTACATTTTGGACGCTGCATATTTGTTACCGCATCTTTTTTATTTCAAACAAAGTGAAGCTTTTAAAAACGAGGGACTCTCGTTAGTGTCAATATTTATTATTTCTTAAATATTTATCGAACGATTTGAACATGGGACCCGTATCTTCTGGAGAGAAAAATTTTCTCTTCAGAGAGGAGAGTTAATATTAACCGTCGGATTAAAGATCAACGTTCGACTGTCAATAATATGATTCAGAAAGATTTTTGATATTTTTAATCAAGACCGTTGAATCTTAATCTGATGACTCAGATGCATACTTCTCCTCTTCGGAGAAAAAAATTTCTCTCCAGAGAATTTCATTTCTTTGAACATGGGCTCTCTCTCTAAAGAGGTAAGGGTCGTCAGTCGTCACCATTTATGCTACGTTTGTGGTTCTACAAAGAAGGTGATTATCGTTGTGCTTAAAAAAGTTTCAGTATTATTTATTTTTAAATTTGTAATGATGTCTGATATTTTTATTTAAATAGTAAAAAGATTTTACACTTTTAAAACAAAAATAACATATTAAGAGAAAAATAGTTACAATCTAGATATTAAAAATATTAAAAGATGGATTGTTTTTCCATAGAAGACGAAAGAATTTGACTTTGTTCCAAAAAAAATACTCTTGAACAAAAATCTTGTATATTAACACCCCCGGCGCCACACACACACACACACACACACACAAAAGAAAACTGATAATTATGGAGTTTCGTTTACATTTTTTATCTATAGATTCTAAACTAAAAAGTAGACTATCATGTTGAATATTGATATAAATCACACAACAAAACGATAAATGATGCATAAAATTTACAATTTTTAAGAAGTTGACAATCTAATATAGAAAAAGCATGTTTCGAGTTGTTTGATATTCAATTGATGATATACAAATATATAGTATCTAAAATCATTATATTTTTTTATTTGTATATTATATTTGTCATTGGAGCTAAATATCTCCTATAAATGCCATATATATATTATTATTTTGCCGATTTTAAATTTCATATGTTTAACTCTATCTATACAGATAACATTTTGTTAGATATTTTAACACCTTGCGAAGAATGATTATAGGCATGTATGTCAGTATGTATACCAGTAAGAATTCAAACTCTTGTGTGCATGTATGTCAGTATGTGTTTTGAAGATTCCTAATTCCTAATTATTTTTTTTGATAAAATCCTAATTACTAATTATTAACAATTGCCATGTACCGAT
>CAXKVX010002972.1:0-21993 GCA_964058865.1 Eleocharis quinqueflora | reverse complement strand
AAAAAAATTGAAAAGTTCCAAACTTCTTAACAATTTAATTTAATTCTTGAAACAAAAATAATTAATTTATTGTTTAAACTCAAAACTTCTAAACTAATCGAACAAAAAAGTTCAAGAAGAACAAAAAGAATGAACAAATTAGTTTAATTTTTTTTTAAAAATTAAGAGAGATAGAGATTGAGAAAAAAAAATTGAATTGAATTTTTGGTTTGACCTCTTGTGTTTGTATATTGAGAGATTAAGAGAAATACATAAGAGATAAAGAGTGATATATATATAGATATATTATCGTGCTATGCAAAGTAAAAAGAGTGTTAATTTACTTCGGCATAAAAAATCATACACCGACAACTCAAATGACTGATCTAAGTTGGTCAACACAATTAAGACATCCAAATCTCCTACTAAACCAATTTTGAGCCCATTTGAAATTCTGTAGTTATACTTTTTGAATTTTTGAAAAATGAACAAAAATAACATAATTTAATAATTAAAAATAACACCACTCTTATTCACTTTCAAAAAATTCAAAAAGCTAAGTATGAGTGTTATTCATAGATCATACATGAGAGATGCATTAACTTATTATTCATCTTCCTTTTTGTTGACAAATACAAACAAACCCTTGATCACACAACCATACATAAAGAAGCTCTCTCAACAAAAAGAAGGGAATCCCACCGAACGCGCCAAACATCATAATCATGTTGCAAGTATTCCCTCTGACCCCACAAGTCTCCACTCCCTACCCCATTCCATTTCCTCTTCCCAAACTCTATATATACCCCCTTCCACCATCTCCACATCCGTATAATTCCCTTGTCCTTCTCATTCTCTATATATCAACCATACACACTAATACATCCCTGTGCCAGCATCTTTCTCTTTTCTATCTCTAAAAATGTCAGGAGTTTGGGTATTCAAAAATGGCGTTGTCCGTCTGGAGAACCCGGCATCAGGTGACAGCCGAAAGGCACTGCTATATATCCCAGGGAATGAAGTGATAACTTCATACAGCTCGCTGGAGCGTAAGCTACTGAACCTTGGGTGGGAACGGTACTATGAGGACCCCGAACTGTTGCAGTTCCACAAGCGCTCGTCCCTCGACCTCATCTCCTTACCGAAAGACTTCTCCCGCTTCCGCTCCATGCATATGTTCGATATCGTGATCAAGAACCGTGAGACATTCAAGGTCATTGATGCTTAACTTGGACATGTTGGAGCTCTCGGTGTGCATGTGTTGGATCGAGGGTTTTTTGTAGAAGCTTCGTCAGGCTTTAGTATACTTGTGAATTCAGTATATCTTTGATTGAGCTCATCTGAACATTGCTGATGGATGTGAATTTATCTTATTTAAGAACTGTGCTTGTATCTCTTTTTTTCCTTTTTTTTCCCCTCCTTTTGTGAGTTTAAGTTCTGAGTGCATCTGTAATTTAGAGAGACTGATGTTCTTTGTGATTGATCCTCAAGTATGTTAAGATTTAGCTACGTGTTTTGCAGTACTTGCATATATATATGTGCATCCATTTTGCATTGCATGCATGCAGTTTGGGTCTATAAGAAAGCATACAAATATTCTATGAAAGATATTTTTGTGAAGAGTTTGCGTCGTTTGAGTCAGGAATATTTGCTTAATTACTTAATTTACCTTTCCGTTCGACAATTTTGTTCTTTACCAGTTGCTAAGATAAAATCCATATGCACTTCTGAATTATGCACGTCTCATCAAACTAACACAGTTGCAAATGTTGAACTTCATTGATTAGTTAAGTGTAACTATATTTAGCTCATCATGTGCTAACATCATAATATATATTCTTACCTGAGCTAAATTTCTAATTAATATGTCAATAAGAGTCCCTAGCCATAACTAAGGGTTCCAAATTTCTGCAAGCGTGACATTATGAGGGCATCTACCTCAGGACTTGAAGATATGAAAAGACACTTTAAGTAGGGGTGCATATCACTACTACTACTACAGAATTGAGCTTTAATACTCTCATTTTATATATGTTGTATAAAAGAGGGATATTAAAAGAGTTCAGACAATTTCAAAATTTAGAATAAACATTTAATACAGGGTCCTAATTGAAATGGGGTATAAAAGTGACATAGGTAGAAGTGTAGAGGATTTAATAGCGGTTGCACCCTATAACAAATATAAAAGCTCAATTATTAATAATAGTTGGGATGAAGGGTTCGGTATAAAAAGGTTTTTATATCGGTTGCTATGTCACATCCGGTATTAAAATCTTTTATATCGATTGGACAGGAGGAACCGATATAATAGAAAAACAACAACAAAAATAGTATTCTAAGTATCCACGGATCGACATCCCTATCATAATTTTCTTAATTCTGCAGCGTTCATTCTAAATCGATCCAATGCTCAGGAATTGCTAATCCTCTCTCTCTTTATTATCTATATCCCCTCTTTCGTCTCTCCCTTTCTCTCTTCCTCTCATCAATCATCTCTCTCTCCGTCTTTCATCTATCACTCTTTGAGAAATTAGCTATTTGCTAATTAAGCTTTTGAGTTTTGAGAGATTAGTTCTTTTTTTAGGTTTGCTAGAGGAATACTTATATATATATATATATATATATAGAGAGAGAGAGAGAGAGTTAGACTATTGTCAAAATGTTTGCACTTCAGCCGAAGTGCAAAAGTTGAAAATTAAACCCCCAATGTCAATTGCCATATATTTAGGAGGAGCAAAATTTAAATGAATTGTGCCATATAAAACTCAAACAAACTAAAAAAAACAAATAATTGTAAGCCCTAATTCCAAAATACACTTCCGTAAAACATTTATAAAGTTGTTCTTTAGGGCAAAATGATTTTGAAAAATGCACAAATTGAGGGGAGCCTTGTTGCTCAATTATAATTGTGCATTAATTGAGGGAGAATTATCAAATTGTGGGTGAGTTATGCTTTCAATTGAAAACTTAAAAAATGCACATTTTGTTTGATTTCCAAAAAGAGGGAGAAATCATATGTGCCATATTGAGATTAAATACAAAATTATTTAGGCACATATGTTTAATGTTTTGCAAATCAACAAAAAAGGGAGATTGTTAGCTCAAACTTTTCTTAAGTTTGTTGATTTTTTTTTTGCAAAACTATTTGAATTTTATCATTTCTTGTATTTTTTAGATTAATTGTAGGGCATTTAAGCAAATGAACAAACGAACACAAGAGATGATCAAGGATGACATAAGAGCAAGATTAAGAGATCAAGATCAAGATGAAGACTTGCTTAGGTCAATTAGATTTTAATTTATTTAAATTTGGGAATAAAAAGAGCAAGAAAATCCAAACCAAATAGTACCAAGCGTTATAACGCTATAAGACCAAAATGGTGAAATCTGGTTTAGTACTGAGGTCAATCTTACTTAGCGTTATAACGTCATCTTTGACGTTATAACGCCAGAACAAAGGAAGTTTAAAATGACTTTTAAAAATATATTGAGAAAGAATTAAATTTCAAAACATCAAGAATATGTCTTAAATATCATTTAAGTTTATCAATATAAATTTTATTTGATCAAAAATATTATTTTGATTAGTAGCAAAATTGAGAAATTGCAAAATCTAGAATAGATGTCATTATAACGCCAAATGAAATTTCCAAATTTTGCATCATGCAAGTCAACACTATGAAGGATCAAAGTATATAGAACAAATTTTGTGGAGAACCAAAGTCAACACATGCCAACTAGGTTGTGAGAATCAAAGTAAAAACGTCATTATATTCAAAACAAACTTCACACTTTAATAATTAGCGTTATAACGCTAATTAATAGGATTATAACGCTATAAAAAATTCAGGGATAATACTTAGCCAAACATTGTTCTGACATAGCGTTATAACGTTAGACAAAATTTTCAATGGTCAAATTTGTGATTCTGACCCGACTTGGCGTTATAACGGTATATTTAATGCATAAGATTGCGTTATAACGCTATGTGAAAGTTGTACGATCAAAATCCAACGCCAAATTATTTAATGCATAAGATTGCATAAGACCCGCCCGTGCCCGACCCGTGGATCGGACCCGTAGATCCGTGCAAAAATTCAAAAAAATTCAAAAAAATACAAAAAATTCAAAAAAATTCAAAAAAAATTCAGAAAAATTCGAATATATATATATATATTAAAATAATGTGCAGTTTTAAATTCAAAAATTAAAATAAAATAAATTAAATAAAAAAAATTCGAAAAAATTCAAAAAGTTGGACGGATCCGACCCGACCCGCCCGGGTTTATCACGGATCGGGTTGGGGGTTTTGGGTTCAGACTCGTGCATACCCGCCCCGTCGTACCCGTGGATCCGGACGGGTCGGATCCACGGGTACTCGACCCGCCCCGTTTTGAGAACCCTAATCCAAGATAGCATTATAACGATATTTCATGTGTATTGGCATAGAAATGCTTTTGGCCAGTACAGAACCCTATATAAACCCTTCTTCTCCAAACTATTGAACTGTTGATCTATTATATTCATTCAACACCATTACCAGCAATCTTGAGTTTTATACCTATAGCCAAATCCTTGCTCTTAATCTCAAGTTTAATTAGCTAAATCTAATCTAGATATTATAGAGAGTTGGTTCGTTTGAGTGCTTGTCTTGCTTAATCTTTCAATTAGCCAATTGTCATTTTTGATATTGTGTGTAATCTTGAGCTCCATCGGTGTGTGTAAGTGAGCTCAAGATAGTCGGCTTGATTCTCCACCGGCGTGTGTAAGCGAGATAGAGTCCGACGACGTGTTAGGGTTGCATGGTGGCTCCATCGGTGTATGTAAGAGAGTCTCAATTCCGAAGTTGTACATTGAACAAGCGATTTTGTTTAGTGGAGCAGATCGGACTTGTTACCGCAAGAAGCGGGGGCGCTGGGGACCCGAAGACGTAGGCGAGGCCGTTTGTGCAAGCCGAACTTCGTCAACATTTGATTAAGCCACTCTCTTCCCTTTCTCTTTATTTCAATTCATTAGTATTAATTGCATTTGTTATTGTGAATTGTGAATTGAATGCTTGAATTGCTTGTTTAGGAAATTGTTAGAATTGCTTGTTTAATTAATTGTTGAATTGCTTGATTGAATTGTGTAGAATTAGTTAAATTGACTGTGTTGGTCAATTGAGCAATTGCAACTAGGAATTGGGTTTGTGTGAAATTTACAATTAGGTCCCTATTTAGTTGAACCGAGCGGAATTTAGTTAAGTACATAGGCCCGCTAGGTTTTCAAAAATAACAAACAATGCCAAAATATATATACCACATATACAAAAAGTTTCTATCATTAATGCCCACAGAGCTAAATGTGTTCAAAATGTCATCGGCACCCAGCAGTGCAAATGCTCATAAGCTGCTCCTATTCAAAGTTGAGAATAGTATGAATCTTGATGCAAATAAGGGTTCAGATTTGCAAAAACAGAAGCAGCGGTAATTAAATGTTTTCTTATTGAAAATGTGCATGCAATGCTTAAAGGAGCCAATATTTTTGTTAATTTACGGAAGCGACGTTCTTTTTTTTTGACAAAAGATAAATTTCGAGAAATCATCAATAATGTTCTCTCTAAACACCGAACAGGCAACCTGTGAAACTGTGAAAAGAATTCTGGGCATTCAAGACGAGAGCTTCTCATCCAGATACCTCGGGTTACCGACATCTGTGGGGGTTAACAGATGCAGCAAATTCAACGTCTTAACGGAGAGAGTTCAGAAAAGATTGGCGGGCTAGAAAGAGAAAATTCTATCTTGCGGTGGAAAGGCAGTACTACTCAAAGCAGTAATCCAGGCAATCCCAACTTATACTATGCAGTGTTTTCGCTTACCCAGGAAAATGTGTTCTCACCTTTCTCTCTACACAAACAGGTTCTTGTGGGGTTCAACTGAGGACAAAAGAAGTAAGGATCCACTGGAAGTCTTGGGAGAATATAGCAGTATCAAAATTCAAGGACGGCCTAGGTTTCAGGGATTTTGAGAAGTTCAATCATGCGCTACTTGCTAAACAAGGGTGGAGATTAATTCAGCATGGAAGCTCTCTCTGTGCCAGAGTTCTAAAGGCAAGATATTACCCTAATTCAGACTTTGTGGAGGCCAAGTTGGGGAATCAACCTTCTTACACATGGAGAAGTATCATACACGGCAGGGAGGCCCTCAAAAAAGGTATAGTGTGGCGTGTGGGGGAATGGCAAGCAGATAGACATATGGAAGGACTATTGGGTTCCTAACCTAAGCAATCCTCTTACAAGACCTAACTCCGCACAGTTGGGAGAGAACAAAGTAGAAAGCTTGATAAACCAGAATGACAGACGATGGAATACTGATATCCTGTATCGAGTTTTCAGTCCTGAGGAGGTCGAGAAAATAGCCCAAATTCGTTTAGCTGACCATGAGCTGGACGATTGTAGAGCATGTAAATGGGAGGAGTCGGGGATATTCTCGGTCAAGAGAATGTATCGCGTTCTGAATACCCAACACAGTATCGGTGTAAACAATCAAGAGGAGAGCCCAATCACAAGCAATGTCGATGCGTTCTGGAAAAAGCTATGGAAACTGAAGGTGCAGAGCAAAGTGATCCTACTGTTGTGGAGACTAGCACACGACATAGTACCAAGCGGGAAAAACCTCCGAGGTAAAGGCATAAATCTCCCAATCACTTGTTGCTGATGTGAATCTAGCGAGGAGTGCACCCTGCATGCTGTTTGGCGCTGCAGGGCAAGCCAGCAGGTGTGGCAAGCAGTAGCGGAGGACTTCAAAATACAGGTGGGCGAGGTAAAAGGAGAGTCCGTGCTCAACTGGTTGATGCAGAATTTGGTGGGCAAGTCAAGCTCCTTTCAAACCATCTTTGCTTTATCAGTATGGGTGATTTGAAACGACAGAAACATGGCAATGAAAGACGGCAGTAAGAGGGGGTCAAGCGAGCTACGGGAGTCCATTTGAAGGCATGTGCAGGAAACGATTACACACAACACTAATGGCCTTCATGTAGAAATCGAGGGAAATAGTTTGGCAACGAATGAGAGTAAAGCTAGCAAGGGGATACCAACAGAGGGAGGACAGAGGGGAAGGCCACCTAAGGGCTGGCACAGAATGAACACCGATGGAGCGGTATCTAAAGAAAAGGTTTAATAGGGACTGGAGCAATCATCCATGGCAGTGACGGGCTAGAAAAGGGGGGATGGCAAAGGCATTTCAAGGTGATTATGATGCACTCACGAGCGAAGCATTCGCCATCAGGGAAGGCCTGAAGCTGGCATATAAGATGGGGGTGACGCGCATCCGGGTACAAATAAACTCCATGCAGGTGGTAAAGCTTTTGAATTTAACAGAAAATATGTCTTGTATTAGATCAATCATCTATGATATTAGAATGTTGAGTAACGGGTTCAGTGGGTTTGTAATTTCATATGTTAAGAGGGACTTCAACTATCTAGCACACTTGTGTGCAAGAGCTGTTGTATCTATAGGGGTTAATTTAGAATGAGGAGCCACTATTCCTCATCATAATAAAATCACGGCCGTTTCTACTAAAAAAACTAATGTAGATACAGATTCGGAGTAATTTGATTGCACCATTAATTATCGAAGCAAAATTAGTACGATTGCACAATTATTGATGATAATCAACGATTGTAATTGATTTGTGTTTCGAAATTTTTTGTCCATATATATATAGCAGACTCGTCCACTCTACAAAATAATCTCAAAACAAAATTCCAAACATTATCAAAAAAACAAAAACAAAAGGGGGGTTACAAAATAATCTCAAAATAAATATGTTACAATATCTCAATCAACTTCTACTTTTTTTCCTAATGCTAAATTTTCTACATTGGAATTCTAATAAAGGATGTAAATGAGGAACTGCAAAAGAATTTCGCATATTTCTAAATCAGATGATTAATAAACAAAGGTCGTACATGCCTAGTGCTCTACACCAATATTTTCTACACCTAATTTACTAAATAAAGGGTGTGCATGTCTTGATTTATACATCGATTATTAGAAAAGCCAGTGCAGAATTAATCCGGAGGGTGCGATCAGCACTTCTACACTTGGTTTTAATATAACCAGCGTAAAAATGGAGTTGCAGAAGATTGTTTTTCTCGTAGTGTAAAATAAAATAGATAACAAATTTTCTTGTGTCTTCTTTCCCTTCAAAAGTATCAGCTTTACTGATTGCAATCAAAAGATTAGCAACCAAGACGACATGAGTAGTAACTATATAGTGATTGTAGGATTTCATGATGCGAATAGGGTAAAAAAAATTTATCCGATAACATCTAGGATCGTTTCATTATTGTTAATTGTACTTCATTTGTTTGCATCACTAATCACAATCATATATGTTCCTACAAGAGGGATTGTGATACCATACTTATAGTCTTTAACGTAGCTTTATTCCTCTTTGGTTCACCTTGAATCCGAAACAAGAACGGTGTCGAGTCTGTGCTAGCATATTCTTCGTCTGCTCCTAGCTTTATCGCCTATTACGTAATCGATTGCTTAATCGATAAATATTTAGCAAATATTTAGAGGAAGAGAGAAAATTAAGTTGAAGTAGTAACCTTATAATCTCTGGTTATATATGATATTTATAGGCTCTAAACATCATATCAAGACCCTTAAAATTCCTTTAGAAATTAAGGCATTAATGGAATTTAAACTGACACATTAACTGCTGACCTTTCAGCACTAAAACTACTATACCTTTCTCTGGAAAACTTCAAACTACCTCAAATCTTCACCATTGGATTCTACACTTCTAGGGCTACAATTTGCATAAGTCATTTGTCCAGATTGGTTATCGTTTGACCTTTCAAATTCATGTTTAAAGGAGCCTTAAAATCTGACTCGAATTTGAGGTCATAATTATGGATCTCTTCTCTATCTCTTTATTTGTTAAATAAATTATATTGGACTTTGGGCTTTAAAGAAATTTATATCTCATAATAATATTCTCATATTATTATAATAATAAAACTTATATTATACTCATAATATACACTTTTCAATAAATTTTTATTTTTTCGCTAGGAAGTCACATCATGTGACATTATATTTTAATAATTTCAATATGTACCTTTATTTCATGCAACATGAAATCTCGTACATAGAAAATATATTAAAATATTTATTCTTGTTTCTCGTTCAATTGGTGTGACCTATGTTGAGTATCTATGTTATGTTGGCATTGGCATAAAATATTTTATTCTATAAACCGTAAGCGGTATTCTAGCTATACATTACAGTTACCCAAATAACACGGATGCTTAGTAAATCTTTATAAAACACAATCCTTCTAGTAATGTTATCATTAAAATTATTTGTTTCTATTTCTTGCCTTATGATATTATAATTATTATACAAAGTAGGACTGTGTCATCTTTGTATTATAATTGTTTCTTGGTCTCCATTAAGTAAATTATAAAATTATAACTGCACTACCGTTATATTGGATCCATTTATAATTCTTTTACCAAGGAGCCCACACAATATCATTTCTCATTATTAATGAGTGGCAGTGATGCTCTTGACATATACCATTTTCCTACACAAGTTATATATATATGACTATTACTTTTATCACTACTTGTTGTAAGTATCTTTTAATGATAATCCGTTATACATCCCTCATGTGAAAAAGATACATGTCTCAATCTTAGAATCAAAGACACGATAAAAACATCAATGACACAAACACAATTCATATAATGCTTTTATCTATTAGGTATGTTTAATATATGAAACATTTCATATATTCGTGTTATTAAATGATAATCTTTTATCAATGTTTGCAGAACTACAACGTATTTTTAATCAACACATCAATCTTATATGGCATATTAGTGTTCTTGCTAATATCCAAGACCTATAAATATTTTAGAGTTGTATATTTATCATATTTAGAGTTCTGCGGTTCAAGATCAAGTGCATTTTCTTTAACACATCTAAATATGAATATAGAACTCATGGAACAAGATGTGAATAACATACAATTCATAAATATAACATAAAAATAATCATCAAAAGATAAGTTTTAGAACACAAATCTAACAGTTATAGCTAGTGTGACCTTGGTAGCTGAATTTCTAGATACCTTTCCTCAAGAAGTGTCAGCATTATTACGAGAAAAACAAGATTTACTTGCAATAAAACTGGTACTTTTGGAGGGAATAATTTGGATAGCATATTTCTCAAGATTTCAAACAATGACATAACTCAAAAAGATGCATTTGCTATCTTAAAAGCAAATGATTTAAAACGATACAAATGGAAGATCTCTTGTTAGGTATTTTTCTTGGAAATTAAATCCTTCTATCGGTGAGACTTGATCCCTTTAATGTTTTGGGTGAAATGACCTTAGTTGCATCAGGTATCTTTGCATCAAAGGCCAACGAAAAACTTACTAAGTGTATTAGACATGGTCAATGGATGACACGGCGCACTAGGTTGCTCGACGCCTTTGATGCAAAGATACCATGCGCATCCAAAGTCATCCACCAAAAGCACATGAAGTCCCATCAAATGGAGGGTTCAATTTCATGGTAAAAAACCTAACAAGAGATTTGACCTTATTTGATTCGTTGTCCTTGGTTAGCTAAGACATAAAATGCATCTTCTGAGCTATGTCATTCTTTGAAATCCTAAGTAATATGTCATCCAATAGCTCTCGCAAAATGCTACCTACAAAAACACAGATATACAAACAAGTTGGTACTTTCTATGTAGTTGTCCAGTGATAATAAAACAAATGGTCTGTATATTTTCTATGTACTTTAAAGGGTCCTTACCTCAGTTTTGATGTACTTTTTCAGCTTCACTTGACTTCACCATAGTTTCTTTCAGTCTTAACTCAGCTTCGTGAACTCTCTTGTCACTCTCACTCGGTATTACGTTAGCTCTTGCAAGGAATTTCATCAAGTGCTACACCTACAAAAGTATTATAAAATAATTTTGATTAAAATAGTCAGACTCAAAGAGAGAAAAAAACTTGTTAGAGCAAGAACAATCTAATCGTAAATCCTGACCACAACCTTAGCAAGTATAAATCCATACAGCAACTATAAACCCATAACAATAAGTATAAATTCATAACAACAAGTATAAACCCATAACATCAAGTATAAACTCACAGCTCTTAGCAAGTGTAAAGCCATGACATCAACCCTAAACTCATAACAACAAGTATAAATTCATAACAGCAAGTATAAATCCATAACAACAAGAGTTAATAAAATAAAAAATTCAACAAAATATTTAACAAAAAAAATAGCTTAAAGAAGAGAAGACGTCGGCGAAAGAAGTAAATGCGGGAGATTTTCTCATGAGCCCTAACCTATTCAAGATCGAATGGGTTGAAGGCGTCAGCGAAAGGAGAAAAACACAAGATTGGTGGAGACGACCAGACATAAAAGAGAGAGATATGTGGAGACAGTCAGTTTGTGTGTGTGTGAGAGAGATAGAAATCGAGTTAGATGACCTCAGCAACTCAAGCAGATCAGATCTGCTAGAGTTGTGGATGTGACCAGGCGGGGAAGAGAGAGGAAGAGATGAGACGCGGGAGCAATATTTTAAGTGTTAGAGTTTGGAACACTACACCAGAAAATTCAATTAAAACCGGTTAAAAAATGCAATTAAAATCAGTTCTACAACAGGTAGCAAAGAGGGGGGTTTCTAAATCATTAGAAAACTGGTTCTAAGATTACTAACAAATAAAGTGCCTTAGAACCAGTTGGTTAGTATTACCCGTTTCTAAAAAATAACTATAGAAGCTGTTTTTCTTTAGCAACTGGTTCTAAATATAAATTCAGAACCTCTTGTTAACAAATAACAGGTTCTAAACGGTACCGTAGAACCGATTGTTTCCTAGCAACAGGTTCTAAACATATATGTAGAACCGCTTGTTCACAACCAACTGGTTCTAAATTTATATTTTAGAAGCCGTCCGTACATAGCAACTGGTTCTAAATTTATGAAAATTTAAAAAAAAAATCGATTATTTTATGCTGAAACCTACATATATGTACGTATACAATCAAAACACAAAATTAGTAAATTCACGGCTAGCAAAAATATGTATTACACAATCATATTACTAATCATCAACATAATATCTTTGTACCAAAATAATATATACAACATCAAAATATAAAACATCCATCTCCTAACAAATTTTTTTCCTAATAAAATTGAAGAGTAATTGTTTCACTTCTTCAATATCAGCTTTAGAATATGCATCTCGCTCGTTTCGAGGTGAATGGAGCGCCTGCAAAAAAATAAAACAAATAAAAACTATACGTAAAATATAATTATGACATGTTAACAAGCTTTTAAAAAACGGAGTTTAAACTTCAGTTAAACCGGTTTAACGGGAAAAACTTGTCATGGCGTTAAGTTTTCAGGAAAAAACGTTTTTTACTGGTTTTATGCAATTTAATGGTTTTCACTTCGTTTTAACTCCGTTTAAACCGTGTAAATCCGTTAAAATCAGGCCGTTTTAACGCCATTTTTTATTTTTTATTTTTTTATTTTTTTATTTTTTCTTTGTGTTTTTGCTGGATGCTTACTGTAATGTACTTGGTGATTTGTCAACTTGTTGAATTAATTTAGTTTTTCAATTTTTGTTTACTATTTTATTAACTTGGGATTAGTTATTGTGAGCTTAGTCGGGTAGTTACTAGTGTTATGATGATGTGTTGATTGTTTGGGTACACTGGTCTTGTGTGTTATATTGATGCTGGCATGAGATATTATTATGTTGGTACAACTTACGCAATTAGATAGTGGAGGTTATAAAAAATACACATTTCAAAATAAAATACATTCTAAATTCTAATTATTAAACATATCATATAACATCATTTATATTTTTAAACAATGAAAAAGGCAGCAATGCTAATAATAATGTTAAATATATTATATAATATATAGTTACATATAGTCATACATATGACAAAAGTGTGTATGTTTGCACGATAATTTGGTCTAAAATAAAATAATAGACAAAAAATGGTTGGCAGTTTTTTAATTTAACTTCCGTATAATTCCGTTTAACGTTAAACCGTTAAGCTACCACTTCACCGTTAAGGGCCGTTAAACATTTTTTAAAAGCTTGCATGTTAACAAAATTTGCATTGTATGGTATTATGTTTTAATATAAGATAAACAAAGACAATTCATATATATGAATAACAAAATAGCACGTCTAAACAAAAAAAACTAACCCTCTTGATTAAACTCAATAATATACATGAATAACATGAACTCCATGCAAATATGAGTTAGAAATTGAAGGCATGAACTTTATTACAAAAAAGTAAGAAAATGATTTTAGTACCTTCGGCATAGTTTTTTCATTGGGATACTTCGTTGTTATCTCATTCATAAATCGCATGACATAATATCCACACTCATTGCCTCCCGGTTGCTTTGGACTCTAAAGAAATTTAAAAATAACAAACAATTTTAATAATCACGCAATATTCATTATTCATACACATATAACTTCCAAAAGCATATTCTTAAGTATTGAAACATTGAACTCACTTAACTCATAACCCTAAATCTTACATTAAGCCTTAATTCTAAATCTTAACTCCCAACACACACTTAAAATTAGCAATGAAGTTAGAACTGCGTACCTCAATTATTCTCGAATCAAATCTAACGGGCAGTAATTGAGATAATTTTTGTGCTCGAGATAAATTAACTAATTCATGCTTGAGCATTAATTTGAAGTCAAGGTTATGCAATATATGTTGCCTACCTCCTGATAACATCTAAACTCTTCCAGTTCAATCTTGAAGATTCTTTTTTTTTAAAGTATTCAAATATATCTATTAATTTGAGATCTCAATGGAGAGAGTGATGTTGAGATATTTGAAAAAATAATAATATTCAAACTTTTAATATGGATCTTCCAAGGAGAGTCGATGATCAAGGATTAAGATAAGTACCAGCGATTTTTGTTTGTACATTACTCCAGCAAATAGTACAGAGAATGTTCTCTGTCCATACCAGCGACAAGGTGAAGAGAAGAAGAGAGATTTACCTGATTAAAACGAGGGGAAGGGAGGCAGCGGCGTCCCAGCGGCGGCGGCACTTCCAGGCACGGCACTCCCGTTATCCAAACAATCCAGATGGCTATGGAAAGGAGAAAGACGCGAATCGGCGAATGGATCATAGGGTTTTGTGAGGGTTCGACCGTGGGTTTTAGCAAAGTTTTCGCACAAAGCTGTACTCTTCTCTCTTCCAATTCGAAAATGCAGTGCGGCTGTACTCTTCTCTCTCCCATCGAATATGCACGCGCATATATGTACTTAGGTCAAAAGCTAGAACCAGTTACTAACAGAAAACTGGTTCTAAGCAGGTAAAACCAGTCTGTTGCAAATAAGTGGTTCTAACGAGAATCTAGAACCAGTTCGTGTAACCAACCGGTTCTAACAACAAAACCAGAACCTGTTGTCTACTCTCAACTGGTTCTAACTATCATCCTGAACCAGTTGTATATAATGAACAAGTTCTAACATTTAAAAACGGTATTTTAATAATCCGTAGAACCTGTTTTTTCATTATTAGCTGGTTCGAAATTTTGTAGAACTCTCTCTTCATAATATTAAACATGTTATTTAATCAACTGGTTTAAATTAGAAGGTTCAAAATATCTTTTTTCTTGTAGTGGAATAGGATAACGGTTATTTTAAATAACTGTTGCCAAAGTTTTTTTTAAACTTTAAAATGTAAAGGCAACGGTTATTATAAATTGGCGTAGTTCCACCTATGCCAACGGTTATTTAAAATAATAGTTGGCTTATCTCTAGAGATCTTTTTTACTTTTGCCAACGACTTTTAACAATTCCTTCAATATTCGTTGTTTTATGAAATTGCTAAATCTACTTTCTGTGGTAGTGCATGTAACTGTGTTGCTATAGTTACAAATTAACTTAACAATATTAATTAACTGGGATATCTTATTTTGCTAGTTTAGACGCAGGAAGGAACAATTACAAAATATATGTTGCAACTTAGGCCAGGCTGACGTTGTGAGTGTGATGATCTGAAAAGAATAATAATTAAAGATAAGCTTCACAATACAGGAGTTTGAATACATCGTTAGTACATACTTTTTTATATTTCGTAACAGCTTTCCTATATATCTTTGCATGGATATTGTATTACTTTTGTTAGGTAAGGTGAGAAAAATATTCTGTTTGTGATAGTACTGATTGCCTATATGGTATTTGTTATCAAAGCTCATAAGAAGGATTAACAAGTTGAGATCTGATAAACGAAAGCAAGAGCGAGCAAAATTATATATCCTCACTAGTCACTCCTATATATGGTCCTATTGTTTGATTTGCACGTCAGATGTCGAAAGCAGGAAGAAAAGGAAGATCATGCACAAGAAACCTTGTTGCCTTTCTCTTTCTTTTCTCTTTGTACTTTTTTTTTTTTGCTAATGTCATGGAAACATGCATGGCCCACCACTCAGGGAAGTATCAGTAAGAGAAATCTTTACCCTTCTTTATTTATTTTTTTGTTGATCGATCGGAAGCTTTCTGTGGCCTTATTATATATACATGACACATTATGTTATAGTCCGAGCCATAGAAACTTTAAACTATATATAACACTAGAGCCGTTAAACGTACGAAACGTGCAAAATGTATAAAATATTAAATTTTTTGCACATTTAATTTGCTACTAACAGTGCATAACAGAGTTAAAACATCTATGCAAAACTCTGAAAAAAAAAATACATGTAAACCCACATCAACAACAAATCAAAATATAAGTATATAACATGTTAGCATTAAAATTAATTGTTTCAAAATCATAACATTAACTATTTCATACTTTCAAGGTTAAAAACCTCATGTAAACCTATAAGTAGGGATATGCCATAAGCCCCCGGCCCCTGTAAAGCCCATGTTAGACACGGCCCTGATCCGGCCCTTATTTCAAAAATGCAGGCCCCTATTAACCCGGCCCTTTCAAGCCCCGACCCCGTCCGGCCCTGATTCAACCCTCTGCAACCCTTAATCACGCCAGCCCCTCAGACCCTTATCAATCCTTTAACAATTAAAAAAAATAAAAAAAGAGATCAAAGCCCTTATTACCCGGCCCTGGCCCGGCCCTTTGCAATCCCGAGGGCCTGATAAGGGCCGGGCCTTAGAGGGGCCAGACCTATTTCCTTAGAACAAAGCCCTTATTACCCGGCCCCTATTAAGCCATCTTTAGACCCGGCCCTTACCCAACCCTTTCGTAGGCCCTCTAGACCCGGCCCTTGTAAAGCCCGGCCCGACCCTTTAGACTTTCTCTACCTATAAGCTATAGTCCTATATAAATAAAACAAAAAACATGAGTAAAATCCTATACAAAACAAACTTATAAAAAACTAGAAGACGGAAGTTTTTCCTCAATTAGAACTTATATCTCACTTCTGTGACTTGGCATCCAATATGTGTTCATCAATACAGAGATTGGAGTTTTTGACTCCAAACCTCTATTCACCTCTCAGATCAATACAGAGCGTGAGATTTTCATTTCTTTCGATCACAACTGCTCAATTTTAGACTTTCAATTCTCTTATACTTTGGTCTCCCGCTTGCGTACAAAAAAAGAAAAAAATTATTGTCTCTCGCCTCCTTCCTATTTGGGGAATTTTATAAACTCCCCATTCCTTCTAAGTTTAGAAAAAAAAATAATTGTCTTGAAATTAGCAAGTGCATTAAAAAAAGGACAAGAGGTTCATGGAATCAATTGAATTTATTGCTCTCCACAAGCTTTTACATGCCAATAAACAAATTGATATTCTTTTAATTTCCTAGCTAACTAAAAGAGTGAGTTTTAGTGGTACATATATTGTTGTATAATTTGCTAGAGAATAAAGGATGTTATTGTCAGTGTTTGGATGCATAATAGATATCTTATTCCTAAAAAAAAGTAAACTATTTATAAATTTTTTTCCAAGTCTACCTGTGATCTCATACTCCAGTCTTGTGTAAAAAAAAAGAAGATAATATACATTATATGACTTATTAGTCTGAGAGACATAATATGATAATACAACTAATATATGGATAAACAATAATTAAACAACCCGAAAAATCATAATTGAAATATTGAATTATTGTAGGGCACTCAATATTTTCGTTTTTATATGAAATTTCGGATAGTTTAATTATGCACTCAATATTTTCCAATTGAGACAGTAATTTTTCCAGCTGAATATTGCAAATGCCAATTAATACTAAAATAATTGGAAGGCTATGTCAATTTAGCTAATTAGAACAGCAATGTGAAATCTATTAGAAGAAAAATCAAATATCTATTTTCTATTGTACTTTGTTTCTTTGATTTGATTTCTAATTTTTTTAATTGTAATGCATTAGTAAAATAATAAAGTAAATAAATTAACAATCACTATTTTCTATTGTTCATTGTTTCATTTATTTGATCTCTTTAAAGATGTATTCATAAAATAAAACAATACAACATGAAAGGTTATTCGCTGCATAGCGCGGGTATCGTACTAGTAACTAATAATGAACTAAGAGAATGCATAAGAGAAAGGAAAGATGAAATTACCTTTCCCTTGGAGAAATAGGAGATCGCGTATTCTAAACAGAATATTGAATAGTGAATACAGATGGAGGAGACACGACGTGTTCTACAAGCCGGAGACTTAGGAGGGAAATAAAAAGGCACTAAAAAACATCATAAGTCTAAAAGGCACTATATCAACATTATTTAATTACTATCTTGTAACTTTACTCCTCGAAATAGTGATGTTTTCATTGTTTTTTTTATTTTATAACTTTGCATATCACTTACTACCTAAGGAATGCGAACAGGCGATGATTTTATAACTTATATAAGCATGATTTTATATATGCTTTTATAAACATGATGTAAGAAACGTTTAAAACATAACATAAGTGACCACTTGTGTTTGCATTGCGTTTAACTGAGCGTAACAAAAACCATTGCGCCTTACGCTGCGTTTAACAAACGTAACGAAAATCTCTTGTGTTGCGTTTGCGTCATAGAAAAATGAAACGAAACGAAACGTAAAACGTGCACAACACAATTCGTTGACATCCATATATAACACAGGTTTCCCAGAGATATGTTCCCTTTCTCAGAGTTCTTTACTGCCCAAAATATGTTGCTAGTTTTCTACTATAGATATAATTTATACTATTTGGGCCTTATATAATTTCATATTTTCTAAATTTTTTACTTGAAGTCATCAGATACAATGAATAGAAAGACAGGGAGATGAATTGAAGACTTCAATGAAACACTAATTAGATAAAACTAGGTAATATAGGTACATAGCCCTTCTGGTAATCTCCCATATATCTTAGAGAGTATGCAGTCCAAAACATCATGCACGTACTGTATAACGTCAGCTCGTCCAGTACAAACAATGTGCGTGTTGCGTGGTAAATTTCAGTCTTTAATTTGCATCGAGATTTGTGCAAGTTAAACTTTATAATATCAGACCCCCCCCTCCCGAATCAAATCTGAGCCGTCCGTTGCCTACAGCGCAGGAAATCTTGGACATCTGTGCGTGCTGCGCGGCAGAGAATCCGCTTCCCTCTTTGTTCAATATTTCATAAGAAATAAAATTAAGATGGATACTGATACTTTTGCAACTGAAAAATTATAAAAACCTATTGTAACAAACTCCATAGATCTTTTTGTTGTTTCTTATCTTAGGAAATATAAAATAAGTTAATAAGGAAGAAGCTGTCCATCAGTTGGAGGATGCCAAAAAAGGAACAAGCTGTCCAATTAGACGACTCAAACTATATCAGAGAAACAGAGATACTCTACAAGTTCAACTTTAGATATTGAATCATACCAGCTTAGATGTACCACCACAAGTGTACAAGTTTCTGATATTTTTTTATCAGAGATTTACTGGTCTGATAGTGCTTCTTAGGATGGTGTCACAAAGACTGGTACTGCTGCATATCAGTTCAATTATAAGGCAAGATGTATGCACCATCATATATCAAGCAGTCTCCATCATATTCATTTGCATTTAGTGCCCAAAAGTCATCCCAACTGTATCAGTAAAAGCAGCAGTAGTAATTTAAATTAAACTCTACGATAACTTTGTTAAAAGGGGTAGTCAAATAATAATGTCAAAATCAATTCTTAACATGAAGACCTCACAGAGATCATTATCACCCAAGTCGCTAGGAACCTACAAGCAAAACCAGAGAATGCAGCAGTGGTTTTGACAGTTCACAATTTTGAGGAACCAAGTGTTGCCCGCTCACTCAGCATTTTATAAGTATGCTACAAGCTCATTGTTATAGGTACTCATGCTCTTGCAGTAAATTTTCAAGTACATTTGCATCATAATCACAAGGTTGATAAGGCTTTCTCCAGCCAAACCGACATGAAAAAGTTTGAACTAAAATGTGGAAAAACAGAATAATAGAAGAATTTTTTTCTTTTTTCATGAGCTGGTATTTGGTTCAAGTCTATTATTTCACCATTCCAAATTAAAAATATTTCTCCCACCTTTTTACTATTCTAAATTGCTATCGACTTAAGCCATTCGGAGTTGTTCCACTGCAAATTAGAGTCTCTTCAATTAAGAACTCTTTCCATCACTATGGCTTTAGAGTATCTTCATCTCCAATTATATCGATACACAGTTCTGTTGTTCCCTATTATTTATCTTCCAGATGTGGTTGAGCAAGAGAAACAACACAATATCACAAAAACTTAATAATATAGACCAAATTTTGCATTAGTTTTTCTATAAGAGCTTTAATCATGTCAATCATGAATGAATTCCCTTGCACTTTTGTGTAATGGTGGGAAGGTCTTCATAAATTTCATTCTTTGGCTGTTTACAGTGACAAGATTCAAAGAGCTCATTACGAGAACACAAACCAATAATTAGTTAAAAGTTCTCGAGATAAAACAAAATGCACTTAGTGTGTTGAGCTTGATGTTATATTACTTGGGGGAACTTCTAATTGAAAAAGAAAAGAAATCAAGGCACTTTTTAAAGATACAACACTACAACCAAAATCTTGTCGATTCTAGTAACAATTCTATGATGGGGAACAAAATTGATACTCATACAAATCCATAGTGCAGCATAGTGTAAACAGATCAAAATCCAACCAAAAACATCTACCTGATGACACACTAAATACTCTTATGTCAAACAATCATACACTCACAGTTAAAGCTCCTCTTCATTTCTCAAATACTCGCCATTATCAGCTTGGTGGTGAACGACAACCGCATTGGTGTCTGCTTTTCTGCAATCCTGAGTGGACCGGGCAGCAACACCAAATCCCAGTGGCAGATCCGACATGGACAGCACCACGACCCCATCTCCCGCCTTGGTGTTCTCAGTGATTCTTGCGAGCATTGACTTGGTCACCGAGTTCCCATATAAAAACGTCATTTCCGCTGCTGGCTTCAACCAGATCTTGTTTCTGGCATGTGCAGTAAGCAGATCAAGCGAGTGAATTGTGAGACGGAACTGACCTGTTCCCATAATATCGCCAATTTCAGTGTTATTATAATGTGAATGCAGCAACTGCTTGCTGATTTGTCTCATATCAGTGAATGATTTTTTGGTTCCAAACAAGCTACTGATTTATGCTGGTACCCACTGGCGGATTTGAATTTTTAAAAAAATATGCTTATAATATGAAATATTTTTAAGAATATGCATCATTTCGACCCCCCTGAAAAAAAATCATAAATACCGAACCCCTCAAGCAAAAATCCTAGATCTTCCCCTGCTGGTACCATCTTATACATCATACTAGTTCAGCCACTGGCATGAGGTGCTGTCTTTTGTCAGGACCAGCAAGTTAACAAGGGAAAAATAAGCTCCAAATCTTTAAGTTATAATTGGGCAAACAGTTTAAATCATAATCCCCACAATACAACATCTGGAATTCTGGATTAAATAAACAAAACAAATTCTCTTATCCTATATACCATTCCCTCATCCTACATAACAGCACAAATTAAACATTGAAATTGTTTTAAGTGAGCACCCAAGAAAAGTAAAAACCCAAAGGCACACTAAAGAGAACATTACCTGATTTGGTGATTTTGCCAATGGGGAGGCCGAGAGAGATGAGCTTGGGACGAGCAATGGAGGTGGCGCGCCGGACAAGAGACTCGCTAGCGTAGTAGACACGGTTCTTGTGGAGCCTGAAGCAGTATCCGCTCGGGTCGGGCCCCTCCACTGCAGGTCGGTCGATGATGTGCTTGAGGTTCGGCCCGACGAATTTGAACAGCTTTTCGAACACCTGCGTAGTCTCCTTCTCGTCAAGAGGCCTCATGGTGATGAAGATGACGGGTGCAAAGGATTTGTCGAAGGTGGAGTTGGGGCTTTTGATGGGCAGGAGAGGAGAGGAGAGGAGAGGAGAGGAGAAAAGGTTTTGTGGGGATGAGCCGCTAGGGTTTTGGTTTGGTTTACGTCGGGTTAGAGGTGTTGGAGTCGGGTCAGACGTTTACCGGGTTAGAGGTGTGTTGAGTGATTGAGTCCGGTTAATTAACTCGATCTCACGAGAGAACAACTTTTCAGGACTCCGGTTTAAGAAACTTATTATTATTACTACTAATTGTATTTGTGCACAGCAGCGTGAGAAAATAATGTACATGAAAAATCGCTTGCATATTAATCAGTGCAACTGTCATGCGTCTTGCGTCTTGCGTTTTGTGTCATGCGACAAATCTTTTGCATATTAATCAGTGCAACTGTCATGCGTCTTGCGTCTTGCGTCATGCGACTTGCGTCATGCATCTTACGTCATGCGTCTTGTGTAATGCTTCATGCGTCATGCGTCATGCGTCTTGTGTCTTGTGTCTTGTGTCATGCGTCAAGCGTCTTGAACAATGCGTCTTGTGTCTTGCATCTTGCATCATGCGGTGATCTTCCTGAACAATGCGTCACGTGTCATGTGTACGTCATGCCTCATGC
>CAXKVX010002971.1:0-22153 GCA_964058865.1 Eleocharis quinqueflora | reverse complement strand
AGTTTGCCATCAATGTGCTCAAAATTGACTTGTACCCCTGTAACAGTTATAAAATCAACAAAGTTAATCCATCTGACTCTGGACGGTTTGTTCTGCGCTGATTTGTTGTAGAAGCTGATGATAGCTTGACAGTCTGTTCTAAGGGTTATTTCTTGTTGATCAAGATAGTGAATCTTGAGAGCTTTCATCGTCTCCATACATGCATGGATTTCAGCGTCTATTGTTGATTTTATTACCGGGAATTTCCCACTGGCATAAGCACAAACTCGTTCTGTGTTCCTGGGATCATTCTTCTTCTTCTTCCACTTACAAACACCGCCCCATCCTTCCATACACCCATCTGTTTCAAGAACAATATAGGATCCAGGAGGTGGTAATTCAAAATCAGGAAGATTTTGTACCAGCTCTTTTATCTTGCTGATGAGCTGATAATCAGAGGGTTTTAGCCTCTTGTCTCCATGAGGGCTTGTTTTGGAGTATAATGGCCCAAGGAGAGTTCCCAGATTAGGAATGTAGCTTCTCGCATAGTTCAGTATTCCCAGCCAGGATCTGAGCCCAGCTTTCTCCTTCATCTTTTCGTTGTCAAACTGAACTATTTTCTTGATTATATGGGGTTGAAGTTTGATCTTACTTTCACCGATTACTGCCCCAAGGAATTCAATCTCCTTTACCGCGATTTTCATCTTAGTAGGAGATAGCACCAGTCCCCATTTTTCACATATCTCCAACATTTTACTCAGATGTGTTGCGTGTTGTTCTTCTGTTTCTGAGAAAATGAGGATATCATCAATGTAAACTGCTATAAAATCCTCTGTACCTCTAAAGCAGTTGTCCATCTTCCTTTGAAATATCGCTGGTGCATTTTTCAGGCCAAATGGCATGACTAGCCATTCATAGAGTCCTCCAGGTATCACAAATGCCGTCCAGGGTATTGACTCTGGATCCATGGCAACTTGATGAAATCCGCTTTTTAGGTCGAATTTCGAGAATATCTTGCTGTTGCCAATCTTCTTCAGGATGGTGTTAATGCCTGGTAGACTATACTGGTCTTTGTGTGTGTTGTCATTGAGGGTGCGGTAATTAAAGACCATCCGCTCCTTCCCTTTGACCTCTTTCTTTGTAACCGGGTCTATGGTTGTACCCGAATTTACCATTATGGCCATGGTTCTATGCCTGCTTGTGCTTGATTGGATTACCCCAATTTTCAGTAACGCTTGCACATGCCTGTCAAATTGTTCCTTCATAGCCGGGGTAACATGCTTTAAGGGTTTGTCTTGTATTGTGATATCTGGGTTTATGATATCCAGTTTGCATGTTACTTGATTTTTCGCCCAGTGTTTAACCGGGTTATCACCAATGTAGCCTTGCTCCCTCAGTCTTCTTAGCAGGTCTCTGAATTTATTCTTGAACCATGGTGACTCATCACCACAGTTATAGGTAACGGCTTCTTTGACCTCTATGTATTCAAGCTCAGATAGGTCAAGTTCTTCCACTGCTGCCTGAGAAATGATCTCAGCATCTGCCCTGGTGGTTATTGTTGTTACATTTTTGTAAAATGTAACCATCTGCCCTTCGATTCTCAGTCCACCTTGCATTGCTCTGATGAAATTGCATCCAATTAGCATTTGGACACCTCCTTCCTTGCCCATCGGGAATGCATATGTAAATGGGATTCTGAATTTGTTGTCTTCAATAGACATCTGCCCATTCTTCAGTTTCAGGTTTGCGATTTGCTGAGAGTTTACCCCATTTATCTGTATAGGGTATAGACTTGGCTCCAAAGCCTCAGGGGGTATAAATTCTTGGTTTACACAGCACACCGTAGCGCCTGTATCTAATATTGCCTGAATTTTAAAAGGATTTACCCCTGGTATTTCTATCTGCAGTTCAATGTTGTACAACCTGTTGATTACCCTTCTTCCTTTTCTAGGATCTGGGACTGCAGTATTTATCTCGTCATCGGAGAGTTTATTGGCCATCTCTTTTATTATAAGGTTCTGATTTGGATTAGCCTTCTTGGGAAATGCAACATTTGGTTGGGATTCATCATTATCATCTGAATCAACTTCTACTTCTCCCACCACCTTACGCTTGCCTTTTATATCCATCTTGGTCATGTCTGCTACTAGCTCATTTTCCAACAATTGATCCTTCAATCTTGCGTTTTCGGCTAGGAGATACTGGATATAGCTTAAAAGCTCATTGATAAGCTCATCCTTGCTATCATAAGGACTTAGATTTTGTATTCTTATCATGATTTTTCTTCCCAATACAAACCTTGAACACATGGGACACACAGTCATCTTGCATTTTGCACAGTGCGCCCTCATTTTGATGTTCGTCGTTTCTAGACAACAGTTACACCTTTCGCAACCTCGTGGTATTTCACCATTATCCTCCCATGAATGTTTACAATTCCTCATTTCAGTAGGTAGGTTTGGTTGCTTTCGCCATGATGGCGTTTCTTCTTGGAGCATAAAGATTGATTCAAACGGTGTATCTCCAAGTTCCATGATAACTGTTCTTGCATTGCCAACCTCACCCTCCGAAAGTGAGCATATAGCGTCACTATCCGGTTCGTTTTGGTCAACAGACAAGATATCCCAGTCATCATCTAGGTCAAGGTTCTCAACAATTGCAGCCCTTGCAATGTTACCTTGTTTTCTTCTGCAGTCTCTGGCGAAGTGGCCTTCTTCACCACAAATAAAGCATTTGCATTTTCTCACCTTGTCCGCGTTCTTTCTCTTGAATACTCTTATGTGAGATTCATGTGGTTTTCCGCGATAGGTTTTTGCTTTTCTGATCCCATATTTCTTATTCTTCTGGTAGTAGCCTGGAATTGGGATTTTGCTACAAAAGGATAGATCTTTCAAACTTCTTTGTAGCGCTGCTCTCTTGCATGATTCTGCCAGGTACTGGTATGAAAAGTTAATTCTTGGTAGTACTCCGACAGTGCTCCCCGGGTACTTCTCCATGTACGCTCTTTCTAATTCTTTTCCGATTAGAGGGGGCATCTTTCTGAAAAATTTATCAGAGAGTTCAGGACTGACATACATACGTCCAGACTTGGCTGCTAGGACCTTATAATCATTCATGTAATCAAATAGGTCCTTCATGTTATTGCATGCTAATCTCTCAAGATCATTGTATGCTTGATCTTGCTCTACTGTCGAACCCTGGTAAGGGTCCTCAAGTAGGATTATCCTTCTAACCTGGGAAATAACATTCTGTGGATCATCGGCAATATTCACCAATTCTTCATATTCTTGGGGATACGCCATTCGCCATTGTATCCACGTCTTTTTCTCTACTTCTCCCAGTAGATTCTCAATGTAAATGACCTTGCTTTTGTTATCAGCCCAGTTTCTTTCATTTACAAGGTTTAGGGTGATTGACTCCCATCTGGAAATCACATCACTGTACTGCCCTATATCCTCAGGCAATACGAGCATAGCGCCTTGGTTTGCTTGCGCTGAAGGAAGGTTGAACCTTTCGTTGTTTTGTTGTGCAAACCCTCCTTTGAATCTATTAACTCTAGCTCTTATTTCTGGGACATCGAGTTGTTGATGGTTTTGTCTTAGACTCCCTGGTGGGTACATTGGGGGTCCCATCATTGGTTCTCGCGGTCTGCTAGGTCCAGTTGCTGTGGATTGGGTTGAAAGGATTGTTTCAATTTTCGAATCAAGGTTTTTGAGCAATGGATATTCCATCGCTGCTAGAATGGTTTCGGTTTTGACCTCCTCTCTTCCATCCTTCTGAGAGAATGGGTTTACCCATTCTTCTTCACTGGAATCGTTGTATTCGTCCCAGATTGGTCCGGCATCTTCTTCAGCCGATTGCTTTTCTCTCGGTAATGCTGCCAATAATTGCAACATCTCGAGTTCATCATTATCTTCATCTTCATCCTGTGACTCGTGCCAGTCACAAAACATCATTAGGACTGATTCCTCACCTAGTAACTCTTCATCAGCTTGGCCTACTATCACTTCTTCTGGTGGCGCGGTTGATGAATAGCCGCCAAATCTTACTGCCAAGGACCCATCAGTTCTGGTCCTTATCCTTGCTGTCTGAGGATTCTGTACGGCTGGTGCTGTTGCTGGCCGTATTATCCATTGCCTGCCTCTTAGCTCCTCAGTTGACCTCATCTGGCCTGGAATTGCTCGAATCCCTCTACTTGCCAGGTGTTCTGCCACTCTCTCCACATTGTATCTGAAGTTTGTGTGGCTTGTATTTGATAGTCTTCCTATCAACGACCTTGAGAGCAGTAAATTACTCTCTCCTCCTTGCCAACCATCATAGCCATGAGTCTGTATAACGACTTGGATGTGGTTGTTGAAATCATGAACACTTAAGGTCATGTCTGGCGCTGTATACGCCAGTTGCGTACCGCCTGTCAGGTCTATTTCCATAGAACTGATTATGGCCCGATCATCAGACCATCTTGTGTCTCTTAAAACTACTAGGGCGTTTACCCCAGCGTTTCTCCTATGGAGTGCATATAGTCTTATCATCACAAGACCTATATGCAGATGCTGCAACCCTTCTTGTACCAACTGGTTGTAGCTTTGTTGCGAGATAAATGGTAGCTCCACCTGAGCTCCATCTGTAACTAATACTCTTTCATCCGAGTAGTGTTGGTATACTCGATGATTTCGTTCAGACCATCCAGCCTGGTATAAGGTCTCAGCTGGAACTTGTTGAGCCCTTCTGTACTGTGAATGGTTGAGCTCAACGTCTGGATTTAGTTGGGACTCTAGACTTCTTCTGTAATGCCTTCTTCCTGGCATTCTTCTCTGTGCCTCAAACGCTATGCGGCTTCCTAGCCTGTAGCCTCTTATCTGGTCTTCGATTGTAGGGTTTTGGCTATTTTCTCTACCAGATATGCTTGGTCTACTCACCGTTTCAGTTCTTGTTTGACTCATTTTTGGTTTTTGACTGAGTCAAATATTTCTTTTGGATTTTTAAATACAAAGAACTGGCCGGTTGGCTTCTTGATCTTTTTCTCACTGGGTTCTCCAAGGCTAAGTTTATGTAAGCCTTTTTGGAGTTCGTTTATAGATTGTGTAAGATCTTCTGTTTCAGGGACTTTGGTTTTCGCCGCCTCTAGCCTCCTGATTGTGGTTTTGCAATCTTCGAGATCTTCCTTGATTTTGACCAGCAGCTGGATTATTGTATTATTCTGCTTAATCAATGCTGTTGTGGCTCCTTTCGCAAATTCGGCTGGTTTCAGAAAGCCGCTTGCGGGTTCTTCAATCGTCTCGGTTGCCTTTAGAGCTTCAAGATAGATTGAACTTCTAGCGGTATTACGCCAGTCGTTCATAAGAAGTTTCTAACTCGGCTGAGATTCGGCTCCGGTATCTCGTAAAAATATTTAAAAATTTCTTGAGTATTTGTTCAAAAGTTTAACTAGATTAATTCTCTCAGGAAATCTGGTTTAGTTGGTATACTGACTTTCAGTTTTCAAGTTTTCTAGGTCCATAGTTCAGGATTGGTCATATATAGTACTTCAAAAAGTACGAATCTTAAAGCAGGGGTTACTCATCTAATGGTTCAGTTTTTCTAGTGCCATAATTCTTTTGGCATCATGGTGCACCATAGCATTTCTCTATATATATATATATATATATATATATATATATATATATAGACATATATTCATATATAGAGCATGGCTAAAATAATATGCATAGTACACCTCATTTCGTACTATGCATATATATAGGTCAATAAATTGAGATTTAAGTTGCTCAATAAATTCTTCATATGAAAATATTGTTGGAAATCAAATTTCATGATTTTTAGAGCTTTCTTGCTATTTTTTAAATATTTTTTAAAAACAGTTCAGATTTAATACTACAAAAGTGTCATTTCTGGGCTGTTTTTAAAAAATATTTAAAAAATAACAAGAAAGCTCTAAAAATTACAAAATTCTATTTCTTACAAGATTTTGATATGAATAATTTATTGAGCAACTTAAATATCAATTTAATGATCAAATTAAATATAAATGACCGCATAGTACGAAATAGAGTGCACTATGCATATTATTTTATCTATGCTCTTCATATATATACTTATATACACGCATGTATGTATGTAATTCATTATATATAGTTGTTAGGTTATTTTGTATGTATAATGTATGTATTACACTAAATAAAACTTATAAGTATTTAATAATATTGTTTAGTATTATATCAAGTTTAGTCACTTGATTTATTCGTTACGTATTATTATAGGTCAAATGTACTTTATCCAAGACGTCGTCGCCCTAAGTTATCTATCATATTTATATAGCTAACTCGTATTATTCGTTATAGTAATTGTGATACATATAGTATAGAAGAAAATATATAAGAAACACAACAAAAACACAAGTTGATTTATTTTAATTATTTAGGGTGCGTTTGGATCATGTCATGATTAGTGCAAAAACAGTGCTATTTAGATTAGTGGTTGAAATAGTAGTTACTTTTTGCTATCTAGGTTAGTGCAAAAATAGTGCTAATTTTGTGCTATCTATGTTAGTGAAAATGTTGTTTGGATTGTACATTTGAGTAGTAATATTGAGAACTAGTAAAATAATATATTATTTTACTAGTTTTTTTAGCGAATAATAATAATAATAAAATAATAAAATATTGATATCAATTTATAATATAATAATAATACAATAATAATAAATGATAATAATAATAAAATAATAATAATAAAATGATGATAATCAATAATAATAAATGATAATTATAATAATAATTACAATAATAATAATAAAATAATAATAATGACAATTATAATAATACTAATAAAAATAATGATAATAATAATAATAATAAAATAATAATAATGACAATTATAATAATAATAAAATAATGATAATTACAATAATAAAATAATAATAATGATAATTATAATAATACTAATAAAATAATAATGACAATAATAATAATAATAAAATAATAACAATGACAATTATAATAATAATAAAATAATGATAATTACAATAATAATAATAAAAATAATAATAATGACAATTATAATAATACTAATAAAATAATAATGACAATAATAATAATAAAAAATAATAATAATAATGACAATTATAATAATACTAATAAAATAATAATGACAATTATAATAATAATAAAATAATGATAATTACAATAATAATAAAAAATAATAATAATTATAATTATAATAATAATAAAATAATGATAATTACAATAATAATAATAAAAATAATAATAATGACAATTATAATAATACTAATAAAATAATAATAATAATAATAATAATAAAATAATGATAATTAAAATAATAATAATAAATAATAATAATAATGACAATTATAATAATAATAAAATAATGATAATTTAAATAATAATAAAAAAAATAATAATGACAATTATAATAATACTAATAAAATAATAATGACAATAATAATAATAATAAAATAATGACAATTAAAATAATAATATCAAGATGATGATTACAATGTAATAAAATAATAATTTTGCTAACCATGACATGTGCTAATTTGCTAATCCTACCATTTTGTTGGATTAGCAAAATAGCACTAACCAACACTACTCATAACTTACTAAATCATGTTTGGATCACATTTTTGTATGAATAGCAACACTTATCCATGGTTAGTGCTATTTTTTGTGTTCCAAACACACCCTTAATGTTTGTTTGTGTTAATCCTGTGGGATCGGAAACCCGAGACTCATACGTCATCGTCGTAGCTCTCGCTGCACGGGCTTATAATCGTCATTTCCCAATTTATACCTTTCTCGGTCCTTTTTCTTATTCGGGTCTAGTTACTAATCATTATGGGCCGGGCCTCTAATTTTGTAATATCTGTTTATACCCAATGCGGCCCAAATAGGGCCCAAGCCCACAATACTTAGAACTATTTTATTCATTTATTTTATTTGTTATCCGACAAGGGTCCATAGGGTAAATGGGCCAAAAGCCCATTAATTTAATCCAACAAAAGGTCCAACAAGTCCAATGGGCCTTAATGGCCCACAGCCCCAAGGTTAATTTATTTTCTTAATTAATTTCCTTTTTTCTGTTTAAGGCCCAATAGGTGTATAGCCCGTATATCTATTCTTCACTGGGCCAGTCATCACCTCTGGCCCAGTGCCTCTCTCACGACAAATCACCGAACCCAGCAAGGCAAGAAAGTCACAGCAACGTTAACAGCAAACATAGGGACACCAACACTGGTACAGGCAGGTTAAGTTTACCAGCAAACCAGACAACTCGAAAATAACAACTAGCAGGGTCTCAAGAAATGAACCAACCCGATATTCACCCTCGATAGGCACCAATCAAGTGTAAAACCAGTTATTTATCAGTAAAGCCCATTCATACAAGAGTTAAATTCCTGGCACCCCATCAGTAGGCAGGAAATAATTTAAGCAAGTAAACAACACACAACAAGCAAGCAAAACACAACAGGCAAACAACACACAACAAGCAAACAATTCCACAGCAAGCAAGATAGTCAGACAACAGATCAGAAAAAGGGGAAAGACCTATAGGGTCTTGAGGTTACCAGAGCCGAGGTCTGCTTGATAGACACAGAAACGTAAAGGTGCAGAGACCTGCTCCTCCCCTTTCTCGTTCACTCATCTGGCCTCCTCCTTTTTCTCCCTCTTTCTCTTCAAGTTATCTCAAACGTAAATCTGTGCTAGCTAAGTTCTCAACGCATGAGTGAAAATTCTTAAACAGGGAGGCAGAGACCAGATCCGCAGGTTTTATAGAGAGGGAGGGAGAACCCCGATCAGCGAGAGTACTGGGGGGTGCCATCATGCTTCACCATAAATGGTGAATAGTCTAGGTCAGAGAAGGGACATGCAAAGCACAAGAATAAGACGGCTCATAAAGGAGGGTTGAAAAATCGCACAGAGAGAGAAGGGGTAGAGCAATAGACGGCAAGGGGAGTGAGAGAAATAGATCGGAGGGAGAGAGAGAGACCGCAAATCTCGAAAGAGGAGCAAGTGGGTGTGGGGAGAGAGGGTCAGTGAGTGGGTGAGAGAGAAGGAAAAGACGAAAAGCAAGAGAGAGTCGACAAGAGGAGTGAAGGTGTCAGAACCGAGGGGCGGAAAATAAGAGAGAAGGAAAAGATGGAAGGGTCAGTGAGTGGGTGAGAGAGAGAGAGAGAGAGAGAGAGATTAGAAGGGGTTATATCCGAGGTCAGCAGAGAAAGAGGGAGAGAGAGAAGAGTAATGGTGCAGAAATCGAGGTCTCTGCCTTGGTTTTGGATCTGCAGAGGATTTTGTAACAGAGTTGTGCACCAGGTTGCGAAGTGGGTCTCTAATGCCTCTGATCGAACCCGCCACACCGAGCGTTGAGTGACTGCAGCAAGGTTGAGACTGATAGGGGCCTGTCGAGACAGGGAGAGAATGGTGGAAGGGGTGACGTGGAAGAGAGAGGGGCGCCATGGGAAGTGGCCATCCGGCACGAGTTTTGGGATACACAAAGAAAGAGGGAGAGAGGTGAGTGGACGCTTTGGTTTTCTGTGGCGCCATATGAGCACTCTCCTTGTGGTTACTCATTACCTCCTGTAATAATTAACTCCTTGAGTCGCTCCATATATGTGCACATCATTTTCTGACTTCGCAAATGGTTAAGAACTGTCGGCCTTATATCCTTTTGTTACGTCTATGTGCCTATACTTATAACGAATGAATGTTTAAATTGTACATGAGTAAATTTTTATTATTAGATCCAATTTAATAATTAATATTGTTGTAATTCATGTTGGGGAAAGTGCTGACACATCTTGCACTTTTATATTTAATTTAGTTGAGCTTGTATAATTTAATATTTCGCATTTGTATAATTTTGTCCAAGGTTGGCTTTCAAAAAATTTTAATTATTAACAATTTATTTATTTACACTAAAGTGCTTTAATCATGTTTAGCGTGTTCAAAATTGCACGGGTTTCACATCCTCCCCCCCTTAAAAGAAGTTTCCTGGAAGTGAAAAGGTCCGATGTAGCCCACGGGTTTCACATGCGTGAGAGGTACCCCGACCTACATGGAAGTGAAAAGGTCGGGGTACCTCTCACGCATCTCGCTCTCGAGCTCCCATGTAGCCCACGAGGGGTGTGATGCTCCCACTGGACAAGAACTCGAGAAATAGACCGTCTGCGTAGACGAGTCTCCTGTGTATCTAAGATGCGCAGAGGTTGCTCCATGTAGGTCAAATCTCTCTCGACCAGTAGGGGCTCAACCTGGAGTACGTGCGAAGGGTTAGGTACATAACGTCTCAATTGAGATATGTGAAAGACGTTATGTACACCCGATAGGGAAGGAGGGAGAGCAAGCCGGAAGACACACGGTCCAACTCGCTCTAGAATGAGGAAAGGTCCGATGTTGCAGGGTGCAAGCTTCCCCTTAACACCGAACCTCACTACGCCCTTAGTGGGCGACACTCTCAACAGTGCATGCTCACCAACAGTGAACTGCACGTGTCGTCGTTTCGGATCGGCATATTTCCTTTGCCGGTCCTGCGCGGTCTTAAGTCGCTCGTGAATGAGTCTGATAGTCTCTGTACTCTCATTCACGAGCTCGGAGGGTGTAGGGTGTACATGCTATGAGGGCCCCAACACAAAGGAGTACGAACTGGCTGGTCGTACAAAGCCTCGAAGGGGGCCATACCGATAGATGCGTGATAACTACTGTTATACGCGAACTCGACAGAGCTGAGATGAGACTCCCAGTCTCCGCCCATGGAGATCGCACATGCACGCAACATGTCCTCCAATGTTTGTATGGTACGCTCAGACTGACCATCGGTCTGCGGGTGGTAGGCGGTACTGAAGCTCAGGGTCGTGCCTAGTGCCTCCTGGAAACGTATCAAAAAATGAGAAGTGAATCGTGTGTCTCTATCGGAGATGATCTGAGTCGGCGCTCCATGATGTCTGAACTGCTCTCGCAGGTATACGCTCGCCATCTGCTTCGGCGACATCCCGTAGCGGTAGGGTATGAACCGAGCTACCTTCGTCAACATGTCGACGATCACCCAGACAGCATTAAAATGCTTTTGGGATCTAGGTAGTCCTGTCACGAAGTCAATAGTAATAATATCGAATTTGCGCTGAGACTTCGGTAACGGGTGTAGGAGTCCTGCGGGTCTCTTACGCTCAGCTTTGACCTTTTGACAGGTCAAGCACTTAGCCACATATTGGGCTACCTCTCGGTGCATCTTCTTCCACCAGAAGTGTCTCCGTAGCGTTTGGTACATCTTGGTCTCGCCGGGGTGAATAGCGTAGCCCGAGTCGTGTGCTTCTGAAAGAATCTTATCTTTCAGAGTTGCGATTTTGGGTACGCAGAGTCGATCGTCAAAGAGTAGGGCTCCGTCCTCGGCAATGTGGAACCGAGGCGCGGTGCCTAGGGGTACACGGGTCCTGTACCTCTCGAGTAAAGGGTCGGAGGCCTGGGCCTGCCGGATCTCATCCCGTAGCGTAGGCTGAATGGTCAAAGGAGCGACCATAGCTACATCGGAGGGTCCGAGATCGGATGAGATCCTATCTGACGCAGTCACCATCAGGTCCAAACGTCGCATGTTCTCGATGAGATGGTGCTGGTTGGTAAGAAGAGATGCCAAGTTGGCGCTACTCTTCCTACTAAGAGCATCAGCCACGACATTGGCCTTGCCCGGGTGGTATAAGATCTTCATCTCATAATCCTTAATGAGCTCAAGCCAACGCCTCTGGCGTAGGTTGAGCTCACGTTGTGTAAACACATACTTAAGGCTCTTATGATCGATGAAGATCTTGCACCGGACCCCGTATAAGTAGTGGCGCCAGATCTTCAGGGCAAAGATCACGGCAGCCAACTCGAGATCGTGAGTCGGGTAGTTCCTCTCGTGAGGTCTAAGCTGTCGGGATGCATAAGCGATCACGTGGCCATCCTGCATCAACACGCACCCGAGTCTAAGTCGGGATGCATCTGTGTACACTAAGTACTCCAGATTCGAGACAGGCATGGCTAATACGGGAGCAGAGACAAGGCGTCTCTTGAGCTCCTCGAAGCTCTGCTGTCTCTCAGGGGTCCACTCAAAGCGGACACCCTTCTGTAATAGCTGCGTCAAGGGTGCTGCTAGCCCTGAAAATCCCTCGACGAACCTCCTATAGTATCCTGCGAGCCCTAGGAAACTACGTATCTCGGTCTGAGTGGTCGGAGGCTGCCACTCAGTGACAGCAACGACCTTCTGCGGATCCACCGCAAGTCCTTCCTTGGACACAATGTGTCCAAGGAACATGACCTGCTCGAGCCAAAACTCGCACTTGGAGAGCTTCGCATAAAGCTTGTGCTCTCGTAAGCGTTGCAGCACCATCCTAAGATGGCGTGCATGCTCGTCACGGGTACGTGAATAGATGAGTATGTCATCTATAAAGACCACTACGAACACGCTGTTCATGAGGCCCATGAATTACGCGGGCGCGTTCGTCAGTCCGAAGGACATGACCAAGAACTCGTAGTGTCCGTATCTGGTACGGAAAGCTGTCTTCGGGACATCGGAGTCGCGGATGGTCAACTGATGATATCCAGATCGTAAATCGATCTTAGAGTACATCTGTGACCCATGCAACTGATCGAACAAGTCATCGATCCGAGGTAGTGGATACCGGTTCGGCACGGTGACCTTGTTCAACTCCCGATAGTCTATGCATAGGCGCAAGGTACCATCCTTCTTGCGCACGAACAAGACTGGAGCACCCCAAGGCGAGGTGCTTGGTCGGATGAAACCCTTCTCCAAGAGTTCCTCCAACTGGGTCTTCAGCTCCCGCAACTCTGCAGGGGCCATACGATAAGGGGCACGAGCCACGGGCGTCGTGCTCGGTTGGAGTTCTATGCAGAACTCCACGTCTCGTCGTGGGGGTAAGCTGGGTAAGTCACTGGGAAATACGTCAGAAAATTCACTCACGACAGGGATGGTAGCTATATCTACCTCCTTAGCATCCGTCGAAACGACAGATGCCACGTAATACTCGAATCTCGACGAAATGAGATGCTTCGCCCGAAGGGCAGATATAACGGGCACTCGCGAACTGGGGTAGGTACCACGAAAGTAATATGGCTCGGAGGTGACACCACCAAACCTCACACTATGTCTCTCACAATCGATTACCGCTCGATGGGTAGTCAACCAATCGAGTCCGAGTATCACGTCAAAATTACGAAGGTCGAGTACAATAAGTGTCGCGGGTAGGTCTCGTCCCGCGATCCTAACCGGTCACGACAGACACGATCTATGATGACAGACTTCCCGAGGGGAGTCTGCACCTCCATAACTCGTGTCATGCCGCTAGTGGGCCAATCGTGAGTCCTAACGTACATAGTAGCTACGAAAGAATGACTAGCCCCCGTATCGATAAGTACAAAAGCGGGGCAGCCTGAGATGTAAAACATACCTGCAATAAGTGTGGTGTTTGGAGTCTCCTCGTAGGCATACTCCTCGCCGTAGTCCTCAGGAGTAGTCTCATCGGACACCAAGGAGTGGACTCGGGCCACTAGTCGTGCAACTGGCGCTCGTCCTCCGCGCGCTCCGCCTCAAGGCGGGGCTGGCGCGCCTCGTCCTACTGGCGGAAGTGGTGGACGTACCACTACTGGAGCGGGTCTAGTTGTGCGGTTTGGGCACTCGAGTGCCCAATGACCGGGCTGCCTACAGTAGTGGCAGACTCCGGGTCGTGGGGGAAGAAGTTTCGGCTGAGATGGTCTCGGCTGAGCCTAAAGAGGTCTTGTTGGGTACTGCTGAGGCCTCCGGCTAGGAAAGGGGGTAAGAGGGGTAGATGAGGAGGGAGAGGCTCCATCGGTGCGTGGTCGGACATTACGGGCTGCCGCTCGTGCACCGATGAGGCCCTCCTGGTACTCGACCTTATCCAACAAGAACTCTACCGAGGTACCAAGGTAAATATCGAGCACACTCGCAAGGGCTGGATGGAAGCCTCTAATGAAACGTGCTCGGCAACGGGATGGGTCAGCTATCAAATCTGGTGCGTAACGGGAGAGTATGATGAACAACTTTCCATACTGACGCGCTGTACGAGACCCCTGTGTCAGGGTCTCGAAGCGGTGGCGTAACTCTAACACAAATTAATCAATTGATTAATTAATTAACTAACTTAGAGATCGATAGATAATTCTGTAGGTATATGGGCGTGCATGGCCTTCATCTCCTGCTGGAAGGCGAGCATGTGCTCCTCCACGCACTGCGTCATGATTCGCACCCCCTTCTTCGGTGCCGGCGGGGCCCCTATGATCGCCACCGCCATGAACTGGTAGTACGAGAACGGTATCACGTGCACCGGTGGGCCCCACCCGTAATCCACCTCCAAGAACCCCAAGTGCGTCCAGTCCGACACAAATAGCATGTTAACCCAGAACGTCAGCTCGTACGGGTCCTCTGTGAAGTCCCCCGCCGCCCACTTGGCAAATCGCAATGGTAGCCTGACCTTCTCGTCACGTATCATCCTCACAACATATGTCAGCTCTGCACGTGACACCTCCTCGCTTGTGCTCGTCATCGTCACCGTGTAGAAGCAGTTGGCGTAGAAGCCCTCCTGTGGCAGAACATGCTGCAGCAAGTGTCGCATGTTCGCAAAGAAGCACACATGAACCGCCTCTTGCGGGCCTAGCCCAATGGCCCGCACTCGTGATGCCACACCTTGGCGATCGACACATCAAAAGTGGAGCACTGTAGCCCGGTGGCTTCAAAGTAGCGAGCCTTTGTGCTGTTGACGTCTGTTGGTGAAAGGTCGGCGGAATGGTATTGCAATTTGAAGGAGGGGAGCTCGGGCGAGCCCCCCGTTGGCGGCTTCGATGGGTTCGGTATGAGCTCACGGGCCCACATGGGTTCCACAAGGAACTTGTTGAGTCCTCGTGCCATAGCTCCGATGGCGTTCATCAGCTGCCCGCTCCGAGGCCGTCAGCGATGGTGTGCACTGAGATGAGGCCCACCACGAAGCCTCTGCATGTGAACTCAGTCACCTGATCCAATAACAAAAAAAGGATTGTAAATTAATTAATTTTATTAGTTTTTTATTTATGGGCTATTTTCAATGTTTTACGTATTTTTCATTATTTTAGAGTCCAAAACTTTTCTCTAACGCTTTTCACACTACTACAAAATTGACATTTAATAGTGGACAAATAGATCCTTTAATATCGGACATTGGTTCGGTATTGTTGCTGGGCTATTAAAAGTTCGTGAGGTTCGCTATTAAAAGTCGAGCTATTCTAGAGGACTTTAGGTAAAAGCGTTATTAAAGAGAGTCTATTATAGCAGGCCTTATGCAAGATCCGCTATTAAAGAATGTCTATTATAGCGAGGTTAATTCAAGGTCCGCTATTAAATGGTGTCTATTATAGCGGGGTTAGGTTCACTATTAAAGATTAGCGAAAATTAGAAAAATCAAACAGTTGTTCAGTGACAGCTGTCATATTCTTTTTCTTATATATACATGATTTTAATTCTTAAACAATTTTAATTTGAACTTCTTAACAAATTTTTACTAGTTGTTCGAATTTGAATTTCAAATTAATTTAAAAAAGTTGAAAACTTCTAAACTTCTTAATAATTCAGTTTAATTCATAAAAAAATAGTTTAATTCTTAAAACAAAAAGAATTAATTTATGATTAATTCCCAAAACAAAAAAGTTCAAGAAAAATGAAAATAATGAACAAATTAGTTTAATACTTTAGAAAAATAAGAGAGATAGAGATTTATAAAAATTGAATTGAATTTTGGTTTGATCTTTTGTTTTTGTATATTGAGAGATTGAGAGAAGAAAAAATAAGAGATGAAGAGTGATATATATATATATATATATATATATATATATATATATATAAGAGATGGATGAAATAAAGAGAAAAGAGAGATGAATTTGTGTGATTTTTCTGAGTGTTTTTTTTAGCGTCGAATCGATTAGAATGGACGTTGTAAATTACAAGAAATTAGAGCAATTTGTGGGATTCTTTTTAATAGCGGACCCTCCAAGTAGCAGCTATTAAAGGTTACCCTTGAAATACTAACCTAGAACATATTATAGCGACCTTTTAAAAGCCTCCGCTATTGTAGCAGACCTATTATAGCGGGCCCTTGCAAGGATCTGCTCTAACAGAGCTATTATAGCGGACGCTCCCTATTGTCTGCTGTAACAGACATGGCTATTATAGCTGGTACTCCAGGAGGTCCGCTATAATAAGGTTTGTTACAGCGGATTCTTGTTAAAAGCCGCTTTTACACATTCTGGAGATATTTTACAAGACATATTATAGCGACATTTTGTACAAGACCGATGTAATAGTTTTCAAGTAAATTTCTAAAGTGCCACTGAGAACTTATTATAGCGGCATTCTCTTTTGTTCGGTGTAAAAGGGAGATTATAACAGGTGTAGTGTCAAATTGTCAAAATCCAAAAATTTCCACCTTTAAATTTTTTTGAAGAACTTGCACTTACATTTTTAGAGTGCAATTAAAGTTGTTTAATTGGTTCAATCCTTGTAATGAATTTCATCAGGTTCTTTAATATATGGCTTTCCACTTTCATCAGTTGAAAAACGTAAATGGCCCCAGAAAAACTCAAATGAATGTTTCATTCAGTCCATCATATCAACAAAAACATATAATTGAGATGAAATTCTTAAATAATAGTTTTAATATATACTTTTTGTATCTATAGTATAGATAAACAAAAGCAAAAGCAAAAGCTTGTGTGTGTGTTATAAATGTACCGATATATGTACGTACTTGCAACATCAGGGGTACATTGAGGGGATCGACATCCATATCGGGATCGGGCTCAAGAAGGAGTTAGTCCTGCGAGATGAGGAAGGGATGGTCGAGGTAGTTGACCTCCTCGAGGGTGCACGCGGCCTCTGCCTCCACAAACCGCACTCCCTCCCCGGTGCACGCCACGCGCGCTGGATCCACGAACCGCCCGGCGAACGGATAGTACTTCACCAGCGCCTTAGAGAGGGCCTCTCTGATCACTCTCCTAGCCTCACAGCCTCGTCTGAACACGTGCAGCGATCGCACCATGTGACGCAGACCCGCCACGCGATCGATCACAAAGAGGCGCAAGGTGTCTGACGGGGTGGCTCCATCGGGGCGAACATAGTAGCGGGCAGTTCTGGTGACAGACAGATTCGTCATTGATCAAATACAAGCGAGCTAGTTAGCGTTGGTAACTAACGTAGCTAGTTAAGAATTAAGTAGGTAGCTAGTACGTATACATATGCGATGCAGATGCAGATGCAGTAATGTAGTTATGTCATGCGGACATATATATAATTAATATAGCTGGGTAAAGATGCGTGTCAATTTGTAGTAAAGAAGCTCCTCCAAGAAAGCTCCTTCAAGCGTATCCACCTCCATTATCACTTCTCCACCACCATCATCGTAACTCTAAACTCCATATTGTTCAACCAAGCAAGAAAGCTCCACCTAAGCATCAACATTACTTCTATTCTGAGCTCAGCTCAGAAGATAAGTATCATGTTTAACTCCATTAAGAAGTTCTTTAATATCCAAACTCAGGATATTAAGGATTTGAAAATAGAAGAAGAACAAAGAGCAAAGTTCTTGATATCAAAATTTGGTCAAGATCCAGGAAGAAATCAGCTCGGATCGGATTTAGTTGAAGATCAGAAAGGTACTGCTAATAGTGTCAAGATGGATAAAAACTCATTTCTAGAAGTATTCAAACGAGGCCTCCAAGACAGAGAAGTCATGGACAAAAGAAGTAATCTTGCAAATGGAGGTGTAAAATGGCCTAAAGCAATCTCTGCTACCGAGGCCAATGTAAGAGGATCTGGTGAATTGCAGAACAGAATAAAGACTGGGTTTCTTCAACAATCTTCTGGAGACAAATTATTGGGACGCCATCACAGCCGTTTATCAAAAATATCAAAAATTAAAACGGAGAACAGATGTTTTAGATGTGGCGAGAGGGGTCACCGAGCTTTTGATTGCCGCAACCCAAAAATTTGCTTTGAATGTAAGAGAACTGGGCACACTGTTGCTAACTATTCAAAGCTAAAACTCCCATTTCCCAATTTCGCTTTTCCTTCCTCTAGTTCAAATCGCCAGATTTCTTCGCAAGAAAAGAAAATAGAAATCGAAAACCCTAGCTCGAGAAAATTGCAAGAAATGTCTCATTCTCTACACAAGATCCACCTCAGTGATAAAATCTTGGAAAGGTTCAAGAAGAGTTTGGAGAATAGCATTGTGGTTCAAGCTCCAGCAGGTGTAAGGTTAGCTGAACTTACTGGAGGTCTGCAACTAGCGGTGCCAGTTCCTTTTGGGGCTCCCTGTGCCGTCAGATTCATAGGTAACAACCGCTATCTAATTGAGGGTCCTGAAAAGTGGATTAAAGCAGTAGTGGATTTAGGTTTTTGTGAAATAGGACCTTACAGACTAACATCAACAAAGGACTTCTCTGAGTTGTTTCCAAAGAGACAGTCTCATCGTCACTGGATTAGGATTAAAAATCTGGCTTACGACATGAGAGATATTACAACTTTAGAGGAAATTGTTAGTATATTTGGAACCCTGTTGGATTGTGACTATAACACATCACAGGGTCATGATCTTAGGTGGGCTAGGGTTTTTATAGAAGTGGGAGATCTATCATTGATTCTCAAAGTTCTCTGGTTTGAAGTATCAAGGAAAGGGTTAAGGAAAGAAAAGATTCAAATAGAGATAGAAGTTGAAACCTCCAATTCTGTGCCTATTCTTATCTGGGAAACAAGGGATGTCTCAGAAGCTATAGGAAAGATGAGGCAACAGATGGAGGTAAGAGCTAAGATAGCACAGTATGGACAACAACAAAATCAAGCCCAACTAGTTAACAGTTCTGGTTCAGACAACCAGGATAGAACTCAACATTATACACAGAAGAAAATGCAGAAAAACCTGTAGTTGCTGTCAAACCTGGTAATACCATTAGTAGAATGCCAACAAACAGATCCCCTCACACTAGATCAATGACCAAACAGAGGAATCAGCAAGTTAAGATTCTCAAGGACAAAGTTATACCTAACATAGTAGTGAAACCTGTAAATAGAAAGTCTGATGAAGGGCAGTTAGCTATCAACCTTCAAAAATCTCCTAAAAAGCAAAAAACTGACACAGTCAAAGGAAAAGCCAAAGTGATAGAAATTGAAGAAGATGAAGAGAATTTGGCTGCTGAACTTATGGCAGTAGAGAACAGAGCTCTTAGGGCTGAGCTTAAAAAGTTCAGAGAGCAGGTATGGTTAATGGAACAGAAGCTGACAATAGGGGATTCCAGCAAGTCTAAGGGTACAAGATCTCAATCCCAAGCCATCATTATACCTAACCAACCACTTGAAGTATCTCCTCTAAGAGCTATTCCAGAAGAAGAAGGGGCTATTCAATACCAGGAGCTGAATAACCAAGCTCTGATGGTGTTGGGAGAACAGTCAGGAAGCAGAAGAGAGAGAAAGGTAAAGACAGGGCAAGCAGGAATATGCATGGAAGACTTAGGTAAGTTTTCTTTCCCTTTTTCTAAATTATCTGATGAGGATATACTCAAATTGTTTGATGATTTTGGAGTTAGTGTTAAGGAATCGGTTCAAACTCCTAAAGAGTTTATTAGAAACATAAGAATAAAAGAACAGGAAAAAATGTTTAAATTAGTATCAGATGTGGTAACTTTCTTTCAGAAAGAAAGTCTGACCATATCACAACAGGGTGATCTTAGTTTAATTAATGAAAGTTCTTAATTGGAATATTAGAGGAATGGAAATACCTGAGAAAAAATCAATCTTAAAAGAAATAATAATGAATCATAAAATAGATATTGTTTGTATACAGGAAACCAAGAAATCAAAATTCACATTTAGATATCTGAATAACATACAATCAAAATTTATTTGGCATTTTATTCCATCAATAGGAGCTTCTGGTGGTATATTAATGGGAATTACCTTAGAAAAATTTGAAGTCAAAAGTTGGCTATTTGGACAGTATACATTAACAGCTACTATTCAAAACAAAAATGATAAACATATATGGTTCTGTTCAACAGTATATGGGCCTGTTTTGGCATATGATAAACAGAAATTCTGGAATGAATTAGATTTTCTAAGACAAATATGTATAGGTCCATGGATCATAGGAGGTGATTTTAATACAATAAGAACTAGGGATGAAAAAAAAGGAGTACATTTTGACCAAAATAATATGGAAAGATTTAATAATTGGATAGATGATGCTCAACTTATAGATTATAAATGTACTAACAGAAAATATACTTGGGCAAGAGGTGGAAATAGTAATCAAATGGCTTGTTTAGATAGATTTTTATTAAATTTACCTTGTGAAACATTATATCCTAATGCTATCTCATACTATTTAGTTAAACACACTTCTGACCATAACCCAATATGCCTAGATATGGGTGTCAACTCTTATTCTTACTCAATAATTTTTAGGTTTGAAAAAAGTTGGCTCTCACAGCCAAATTGTGATACAAAAATAACAGAATGGTGGTTGTTATATAGGTTAGGATATAATAAGGCAAAGGATTGGAAATTTAAAATGGAACATATGAGAAAAAAGCTAAAAGGATGGAGTGCAAACCTTAGGAAAGATATTAAGGATAAAAAATCTCAAATAACACATACTCTGGAAGTATTTGAAAAAACTGCAGAAATTAGGGAGTTAATAGATGATGAGGTGAATGACTATTATAATACCATAAAGGAATTAATGGAAATACATCATAATGAAACAATATATTGGGCACAAAGGGCTAAACACAAATGGATAAAGGAAGGGGATGCAAACACTAAGTTTTTTTCACAAGATAGCTTCTCAAAATAGAAGAAATAACATAATTACATCATTAAGAATAAATGATAATGATGTACATGATGAAAATATAATAAATAAGCATGCTTTTACCTTCTATAGGAACCTGCTGGGTTCTTCTTCTGAAACATGGGCTAAATTTTCAGAAGAGTATTTGGAAGAAAATGAAAAAGTTACAAGTGAGGAAAACAATATTCTTATAACACCATTCAATATGGAGGAAATAAAATTAGCTGTATTTCAAATGGGTGCTGATAAAGCACCTGGGCCAGATGGATTTCCAATGAGTTTTTATCAACACTATTGGGATCTGGTTAAATTTGACATATTTGAAATGTTCCAAGATTTCTACAATGAAAAATTAGAAATAGCTACCTTAAATAGAGTTATTATATGTTTAGCACCAAAAATTCAAGATGCTTCTACCCTTAGCCAATATAGACCAATTAGTTTAATTAATTGCATTTTCAAAATCTTTACAAAAGTTCTCACAAATAGATTATGCCCTATACTGAAAATATTAATTAGTCCAACACAAACTGCTTTTTTAAAAGGAAATTATATATTAGAAGGGGTTGTTACAACCCATGAAATACTTCATTTTGTACATAAAAATAAGGAGCAGGGTATACTATTAAAGATAGATTATGAAAAGGCTTTTGACAATATTAATTGGGATTATATATTAAGTACATTACAGCAAAGGGGATTTAATAGAAAATGGATTACATGGATTAGAATGTTATTATATAATAGTTTTAGTGCAGTAATAATAAATGGAAAAATTGGACCATATTTTCAGTGTAAAAAGGGTTTGAGACAAGGAGATCCAATCTCTCCTTATTTATTTATATTAGCTGCTGAAGGATTAAATAAAATATTATCACAAGGGGTTAAACATAATCATTTTGAGGGTCTTGGACCAATAATGCCAAATGGGCAGAAGATAATTAACCTTCGATATGCTGATGATACTGTATTATTCCTTAAGGCTGATGATTCACAATTAGAGAAGCTCAAATGGTCTTTGCAAGTATTTGAAGGAATATTTGGATTAAAAATTAATTACAATAAAACTGAAATGATTCCTTTAAATTTGCCTGATCATTTAGTTACATTTTATGCTAATATGTTTGGTTGCAAAATAGGTAAATTACCCATAACATACTTAGGCATACACCTTCACTTGAAAAGACCATCCAGAAACGATTGGCACAAAATTATAGATAAAGTACAAAATAAATTACCAATGTGGCAAGGTAAAATGCTTTCAATGGGGGGGGGGAGATT
>CAXKVX010002970.1:0-24967 GCA_964058865.1 Eleocharis quinqueflora | reverse complement strand
ATACCTAATTTATCTTTACAAAGGATATAAACAACCCATTAGTTTTCTTTTTGTCGTCTAAATTTACCACTACCGGTCAGTATTATAAGAACCTCCCACTTACCATTATTGAAACCTTCAAAAACACATTTGTTTTTGCAAGTCTTTTTTTTCACATTATCCAGTCTAACGGTTGTTAATATGGTCTTGATTTGGCTATGGGTGTTGCCGGTAATCCATTGTCTTTTACGCCGTCATATCTAGTATAGTGTTAAGGCACAAGACTAATATGGTGGAGGTCTGAGGCTTGAAGCTCCAATGGGGCTATTTCCAGGGAGTTTCAAGTTTATTTTTTAATTTGTTTATGAGTGTTTGTTGTAAGTTTACGAACATTGAATCAAAAAAAAAAAAAAAAATCCATTGTCTTTTACTGGGTTGGCCTGTTTTGGTTTCCTTTGAAAGCTGGATTGTTCTTGTTTGAAGAGGAATATAATTATTTTCCTATCTTCTCCCTTCTTTTTTCTAATATTCGTTTTTATGTTGAAGATTGAAAAATTGGCAATGCCTCCGGAAGTAGATGTTCAAGATCTTTCATCCGTGGTACCTCTGACAAGTGCTTGCAAATTATGGAAAACTTTCTTGGGCGATTCCAGAAGGCTGAGAGTCAAGGTCGTCTAATGGTTTTGGTGCTTTGCTTGAGCAGAAAGCTTTCATGCTTTTGAAAGAGGAAGATTTTTTTTTATTTACCTTATCTTAGGAAGTTGACTGGTTGAGATGTTAATGATTTGCAATTAATATAAAACTTGGTGGCTTGAACCCCATCTTGTTTTTCAGAAAAAAATGATGATTTGCAAATTGAATGACTTGTCAGTCCGTGGTATATTTGTCATGTTAAAAAGTTCTTGATAGAGAGCCGAGATAAATTGTGGCCTTTTATCACCTAGATAAGCAAATAATGATCTATTCACACCACATTTCAAAAACAACCTTGGTCTTTTTTGTTCAATGTCACTTTGTGCATTATATGGATTGTAGCTCACAAATATCAGCTTAACAACAGTGTGCATGATAGCTCGTTAATTACAGCTGAAGGAGATTCTAAGCTATTGCTGAAAGTATCCCAAGTGCAAATGAAGCAAAAGTCTACAACTAAAAGATTGCTCAGATATAACATCCATGATCCATGTAACAACATTTAAGTTCAAAAGGGAATAATATTTCTGCCGAGTGCTGTGGTCCGAGTATAGAACTTCTTATTCTTTGATTCAGCTAGTGTTATTACTGAACAAAAAAAACAAGACAAAAAGGAAAAGACGTGGTTAAATAACAATAGTTTGTCAGCTAAAGCCTGGGCAGGTCACATGATTAACCAAGTACTGGTATACAAATTTGTAGGAAAAAAAAATCTACTTACCAAATGACCCTCCATCTCCCTTGTATTCACCTATGCATCAAGTCTTCAAAGAAAGAGCACACATTACTGTTAATGAGTAGTTGTGATAGTTTCATGCACCAATCAATTATAAAATAATATTCCTAAGATGTTATGTTTTACACAGAAAACTTATACCATTAGATAAAAAATACACAGCAACAACAATAAAGCCTTTATTTCCAAATAAATTGGGATAGGGACCATGGGGTAGAAATGGAACCCAATCTGAAATGAAAAATCAGTATAAATAATAATAATATAATAAATAGTAGAATAGTGATAAAAATAGTAGTAATGCTAATAATAATAATACTAATAATAATGATAATGATAATAACTACTCTACAAAACAGAAAACAAATCATATAACCATGGAAATGAAACCCAATAAAATAATATACAAAACAGAGAAAATTCATATAATCAATATACAACATACGAGCCATGCAACATCATGGTAGAACAAAATTAAATCCTGGTATTGTTTCAGGTTTTCATCTTACGCGCTCTGGACATGTGTTTGCAAAATGAGATGGATCACCACACACATAGCAACGACCTGAGACTGGCTCACCTGTTGCAGTCACAAATGCAACACCGCCTGAGTTTGCACTACTCCGACCACGTGCAAGGCCCCGTCCATGCCCAACACTTCTTGAATCAGCTGCTGATCTGGCACCTCTACCACGTGCCCTGCCTCTACCCCGCCCTGAGCTATTATCTAAAATGTTGTCCTCCCATCTGTATTTGTAAATTGTAATAGAGAGTATATTGATTTATCAATCTTTAGATAAAGGTACTTCCAATTTCAGAGTGCTAGTGATGATGGCCAATAGTGTTGTCAGTTGTTACAGCAAAACTGCTAAATGTGTTTGTTCAACAATGCTAGAAAACATAGATGCATCTCTTGTAGCCCCCACATCCTTTTGTCAAATTAACCTAATGACTTTCATTTATTGCGCAAGGATAAGCAATTTTGCCAGTTACAGAAATTACTCTCATAGACAGTTTTTTAATGCACAAGGAAAAGCCTATGAAAGATTATGACAGTACTTAAAGGAAAAGGCGAGTACATGAAAAAGCCACAATCTTCGGATTGACATTTGTAGAACTTTCGTCCTCTATTATTTTCTGTATTAGCTGTTCGCTGTACACATGGTCCTCCACACTGTCGGCACGGAAGTTGACCTAATTTTTCACCAAAAGAGAAGTGAGTGAAAACAAAATTCATCCATATGATAACAAATAAGAAACTTGAATTAAAGTACTAAATTCGGCTTTTTTTTAGTTTTTGACAATACTGACCAAAGAAGATCAGCTCAGTAAGACTATAAAATATGCAAACCTGTGTTTCTGCTATTGTTTCTACGAGTTGACTGTGGTGCACGGGGATCAATGAACCGGGATGGGCAGTCATCAAAAGAGTGGCCGGTCTGGTTGCAGTTAGTGCAAAACAACGGACTCGAATGGGTCCCACTCATTGTGTTTCTTGGAGTATCTGTTGCTCCATGACCTCTTCCTGAAGAAGCAAGTAATTTGTTTATTTATATATTAGTTGATGCAATTTAAACATTGCAAGGTCTCCAAACATAGTTTAGATTCACTTAAGTCAGTTAATTAATAACACAGGAATCATTACAAATTAAATTGACTGAAACCAGATACATTTTGGTCGTGAAATGAATTAATGAACTGTTCTGATACCAAATTGGGGCCTATTTGTTGCCAAGGATGGGCTTCATCAATTCAATTAGGTAGTTAATTCTCTTAGGCAGTACCATATTATGTTTTGTTTATTGTTGTTTTTGAAGTTGTTTAGGATAATACTGCACATTCTTATGATATGTTTAAGACTTATGTTTAGTGAGGAATAGTTTGTATTGCTTTGAAACCAGTTGTTTGGTCTGAAGCAATTTTAGGGTGATGTAAGAACTTCAGAGATTCCAGTGAAACCGGTGGTATATACCACATTTTTCTATTAAAAAATTAGGTAGTTAAATAGGAACTAAAATTAAGGTAACTCAGGCACAAATACTAATTAATTTACAAAGTTTCAACTTTATGAAGCATTTCACTTTTATGGAAATCACCGAGCAACTATCTTCTGCTTTGTGTTTTCTCTGTCCCCCCACAAATCATGCTAAATTATATCCCTACATGCCCTCTATAATGCCGTCATTAATTCCAATTCTTTTTTCTAATAGCATACCTGCACCAGCATTATTCCGTGGACCCCTGCCACATATTTCTGTTAGTTCTCTCAGTATGGTGTCACACCCACCAATACAACCTGAAGGAAAAGTAATGTATTCACAAAAAAATAAAAAATGAGAGATGAGGACAATAGAGAGCAACGAGGATTAGCAAATAACTCTAGTACTAGCTTTGTCTTTGAAGTTCGACCAGAATTATTTATATATCTAACTTCAATACTTTTATTATATTATTTTCATTTAATATTTCTAAGTTCTTCAGGAAAAAAAATTGAAACTCTTGATTCATATACCCAAATGATCAACATCGTAATTGGGAGGTATCTCCAATCGACGAAACTTGAATTGTATCATGTAAACTGGACCTGCTTGATTATTAAAAATAAAGAAAAATAAATTTTCAAAAGTTACATAAAAGCATTATAAAAGATAATAACCAAGAAAATAGAAGAATGATGGAAATTACCTGGAGTACATGTTGGACATATATAAGTAGCTACCGATGCTTCTGATATAGATCCAGGAAGCCAGACCACATTCCTGCACTGGAAATTGTACTTAATCAGGCAATAAATAACAAATGCAAAAAGCCATTCTGAACATTTAATTTGATCTACCATCTAAATGGATTACACCACTATTATCGTTTCATTTCATCTTTTAGGATGCAAGAACTTACTTGTGGGTAGTGCATGCAACCAACCATCCAGACACCATTCTGTTTGTATAAATATACAGACAAATGAGAAAACTGATAAAAGTTACGATAATATTTGCTTAGGTATTAGTGAAAAAAGCTAAAACATACTGGAGTTTTCCTTAATGCCATGTCAGATTCATGGCATGCACCACATGGGCGCACTGCTGCTCCTTGATTAACATCTCCACCTTGAGGTCTATTCGATCTGAAAAGTATATGGTAGCAATAAAAAATTTACATGAGTATCAGCATAAATCAATCATTAGTACTAGCCAGTCCTGTACCAGGAAAGCCATACACTAAGAACGACAAGACAAGAAAAGCAAAGTTGATGTACACTTCAATGCCTAAATACTATTATTCACGTACATAAAGTTGGTTTGTTTGTGGTGGTATCATTACAATATATAGATAGAGCCATAGAGGGATGAAGGAAGATTAGTAAATACCTCTGGAAAAACACTTGCATGGCATCTAAAAGTTTTGCTTTGTTCACCCTTGCCTGAAAAAACATAGAAGTTATCAAAAGAGAATGAGGGTATTAATTACAGTTAGTTACATTTGCAGAGCATACATCAAGAAAACAGGCTTTCATTTGTTGCAAACAAGCCTCAAGAACTTGAGCTTTGGTCTTGGTGCCTATGCTAACAGCTCTCATGTCAGCTTCCATCATGGATCTTAAGTATGGTTTCCATAGTTCATACCTACAAAAACAAGTATAAAGAGTTTAGTTTCTTTCATGTACATATACTGTGTTTAAAAACTAGCTTTCAGAAACATACCCCATATCATCATAGCCCATAACCAGTGCCTCTCCCTACATGTAATTTGCCAGTAACATCTATAAATGAGCTGAAACAAGTTCAAATATAGATACAGGGAAGTAAAACAACGTGATATGTCGTACAAGATTTGTCGGGGAGAATCGTGTATTTGCATCTTTTGTGGCATAGCATCGGTCAAGTAACTTCTTTATATGGTCATGCATTGTGGCATCAGTGCCAATTCCAGCCTGAGTAAATAACCTCGATAACTCAAATTGCAAAAAGTAATAAGAAATAAAACAACAATAACCATAATTGTTACTGCTATTATCAAAGCGTAGAAATATAGGTCATAATAAAAAAAACTTTGAAATAAGTGGGGAGCGTCCACCACTTCATTTTCTTAACAAAAACGAAGCATACAAGACTCAAAAAACATAGGTCATAATAATTAAGTTGGCTGGATATTTATAATAAAGAATAAACGACTCTGTCAAAAAAACCTTATCCATGCAACTGAGGAGATCAGCTTCACTTAAAAGAGGAGGTGGCCGCGTCACTCCAGAATCCAGTGTTAATGAGGTTGGAATAAACTATACAAGACAATAATCAAATTCTTTTAGAAATTCATAAGGGGGGGTAGGAAGGGAAGGGGGGGGGGCAAAACAACAGGAAGCCCTGACCTGTTGACCAACACTGTATGTTGGGAGCAATGAGCCACCCCATGAATCAAAGCGATATACATCCAAGTAGTTTTTCTACAAATGGGATATAAACATTGCATCAGAGAATGCATGATGCAAGCTTTCTTTAGGGATGAAAAGGGAGTTCTTCTAAGCTATGCCACTGTGCTGTCACAACATCTTACCGAAAGAATGTGCATATAACTTTCATAACAATGACACACTAATATAGGATAAATAGGACAAAAGGCATTACCACTTACATGTGCTAATTTCCATAACAGTCAGTAAAGAAAACTCGAATGTAAAGATCTAAATAAATATTGTACCGCAATAATTGCACGGCCATTGGCATGAAACTGTTCTCCAGCAATATCTATTTCAACTGTGGTTTCAGCTCCCACAGCCGGCTGTGACACACATGCCAGGAAATGTCGCACAACAAGCTCGTACAATTTCTGTTCAAAAGTAATAAACACAATTATGAGTCTTTAAAAGGTATCTTATATACTAGGATTCCGAAATTATAACCAACTAATTTACAGTGTTTGCAACAACACGAGAATTTCTAACGCTTGCCACAAATACCATATCTTTTCAGGAGAATTACAATAAAACTCAACCATCAGACTAGTATGATGCAAAAGCTATACTGCACTAAATGTGACAAATTACAGCTTTCAATAAGCAATTTTTCCTTTAAACAGAAAACAAGGAACAAAAGAGAATTTGTGGGTCTGTATCTGCTGGTTCAAAGCAATTTGATTAATGAAGTCAATATCATCGACTTCCTTTTTACTAGCTAAGAGCCTGAAGCCTTAGCAATTAACACCAAAAATGAACGTTAGCTTTAAAGAGAGAAAACTAATGGCTGCATTTAGAAAATAGTCATTAATAATAGATTTGTGTACGCACACCATGATCTTGGGTCCAGTTTGACTCGCCAGTAGAGAACTTAGTCGGGTGAATCGGGGGATGCGCCTTGTCATCATGGCCACCATTGCTAGGGCTTCTCCACAGTCTTGCATCTGGTTCAAGAAGCCGTTGAGCATAATGGCCCCACACTGGATGCTCCACTTGGTCCCGCACTATGCCCTGGGCAAGAAATTAAAAACTAGCTAAATATCAAACCATTTCAGTAAGAATTTAATGATTTATCATTATTATGTTTTTGGTAAGACGAACTGAAATTGTATCAAGAATAAACTGGGTAAAAGTGAAGTCAGCCTCATTTAAGATGTATCGTTTAGGGGAAATTGAGGAGTGCTGGGTTAAATTGATAAAGTTGAGTTGAGGATTTAGTTGAACATTGTTAGAACTTGGGAATCTGACACCATTTATATGAGGGTTGGTATAAGAAGACTATTTTAGGATTGCCAAAGTAAAAAAACCAGCCAGTGCCACGGAGGTACAATTTCACGGATCATGATCAAGCCCTATATATTATTAATCAAATCGTTGAAGAGGAACAAATAACTCTCCCTAGATTAAAGTAGGCATTAATCTGACACCATTTAAACTCATTTTCTTTTTTAATGAAAGATTAAAGTAGGCATTTGTCCTACAAAAAAGGAAGAGGAACAAAGCACAGCGCAAGATATTTACAGCATTCATTCCCAACCTCCTAGAGAAGACGAGGATAAAAAAGAGCATTGAGAATTTGATAAAGAAACCGGCAAAAGAAAATCAAATACTGACAGCGAGATCTGTGTTTGGAGAGAAGTTGTCTGTCTCAGTACGAGGATAGCTGATGAACCCAGCTTGATACAGCTCTTCAGCAACCTAGAATTAGATATACAACATTTAATGCAGCATTTTTTAAGAAAGACTTGATGACGATTTTACAAATATCCAATATTGATGATCGTAAATGTGTAGAACTTCAAAAATCACACAAATTAATCAGGAAAAATACTTTTGCTATTTTGTATTTTATTTGCAAGGGATTACAGCATATCTTAGGTCCCAAGGATAAAAATATTTCACTTTTACCTTCATGGTGTGCTCCGAGCTCATCCTAAAGTATCTCGAAGCACGCTTCTGAAGCTCAATTGTATTCAAAGGGTATGGTGGGTACTTTAATTTCTCATGATTTTTCACATTTATTACCTAATAAAAGAGCCACAAGGGAAAACATAGAAAAAGAAAAAAAAAGTAATTAAATGCCCATAAGTGGAGATTAGTGAGCAAAATTCTATTTAAAATTTTCGATGTGAAATATGGCTTTCTTACAGTTGCAGTTGGCTCTTCAGTGCACATCTCATATATCACAATAGCTGATGCGTAATCAAACAAATGACCCCGTCTAAAAGAAATGTGAAAAATAAATTTTAGAAAAAAAAAAAAATCAGAAACACCCAAGAGCTGTTATGGCCATGAGAAAAAACACTAGTGTATGCTCATTTCATTATTTAAGGTGTTCAGTTTAGTATTCCTGAATATTAGCTTTATTTAAGATATTTCTCAAATTTATTTTCAAGATAGTGGGGGAATTTCAACTCACTGCCAGGTAAAAGATGCAGTCCCCTCTTCTGATGTGTGGGAGCAGTTTATGGTCCAAAACTCTTCAGGTTCATGTGCTTGTATTTCCCAATACCGCTCTACAATAAACCCTAGAGTTGGGAACTGAATAGCAATAGAATGCAAAAGTTAAATCTAAGAAATGTTTGTAGACAACAAATTAAGATGTTTTGCGGAAGGAAAACCTGGCAAGGGCCATAGCTCAGCACGAGATTCCTTTCTTCACCGAAATCAATTATAAAAGCATCTTTTAGAAGCATGGTTTGAAATCTAGTAAATGAGGCACCTATTCGCAAATCTATTTCCTGAAACAAAAAGATAAAAAAGATAGAAAAAGCCTGGAATTCTTTTGGCAATACATTTAAATAAATAAATATGTTAAAATAACCTGTCTGGCATCGACTGCATCAGCAAACAACTTGTTGGGTCTGACAAGATTTTGAGCTGCCTCATGTATTTCTCTATTTAAAATCTCAAACTGACTAATTAACATTCACTTAATGCTGTAGAAAATTACTCTTGAATATGCCATTACCTCTCAATTAGTGCAGAAAAATGAGCTCTATAAATGTTGAGGTTGCTTTTTGCACCAGTGCAAACTTCTACTACTTCAAATGCAATATTCTCACCTTCTCTATCACAGTCAAGCCACAATACCAGCCATTCACAATTTCTGGCCTCCTCCTCTAATGTTAGTTTAATATCCAACTTGTCCTTCATAGTTTTCATAAAGCAAACATTTAATTGTGTCTATGCAGATAAAGAACTTGTTACAGCCTGATTTGGTCCCAACAGATAACTGATAAATCCAAATAATGCAAGGAGATCTTTGTAAACATTAGTCAAATAATTGAAATCATCTCAAGAATGACCGGAACAAGTCAGTACTAATTCAGATCATACCGGTCCAAGGCCTGAAGGATACAGACTTTAGCCATTGGTACAGCATGCTGGAGAAGTCAGTTATATTTTATATGTACTGAATAGTTCTGACACCGGAACCAAGTATTAAATGAATAATTACATGTTATTCACGCATGAGCGCAGATAATCAAAGTAAAACCGATTTAGTTACTTTATTAATGGATGTTTGCTATAACAAAATGAACTGTCAATTTTGGTTAAAAAGACGCTCAACCGGACCAATTCAGTCCTATGGCAGCAGTAATAGTGAAAATAAAGAAGGTAGAGTAAAACAACCGAACCGGAAATCTATAGTTCAACAAGACTTAGTAATATCGAGCAGATACCTGTGGTACGGATTTGCGTACCGGGGCCTGGTACAGTGTAGCAGGATCACAAGAGGCCCACCTTTTGTACCTCTCGTCAAATTCGAGCTCCATCAAATGCCCAGTGACTGAGGTTACCACCATGAGGCACCTCTGATTTCGAATCATGTACACAAATTCGAACACTCGATTGTATCTCGATCGTCCATTTCTCACCCGCATTCCACCGCCGCCACGACGGGACAAGATTTCCGCCACCGATTTCGCAACCGAGGGTTTCTCCGCCACGTTCAAAACCCTAATCGCGCGCCCCGACATGGTAAGTTTGGAACGAGAGGGAGGTGATAGTTCGAATGTTGGAAAGGTGGGAAGGGGTTGAGGGTTCTAGCTTAGTAGAGAGGAAAAGCGCGGGTTCTCTCTTTTTCGAGAAATTATAGATAGACCCTCAGTTATTATAAAATAATTTTACTCAATTTCCTTTTTAAATTCTTCATTTTGAAAACGAAAAGAGGAGTGTTCAAGTACGTTTATTTTAGTGTTTGTGCTATTTTTATTATTTCGAAAAGTTCGACAAATCAGATTTAGGATTTAGATTCCGAATGCTTTTTGTTTATCATTTATCGTTTTGAACTTTTGATTCTTAAATTTTCAATAATATCATTTTGATTCTTAGAACTTCAAAATAATTGACAATCCTTATAGTATTTATACTTAGGTACTGAACTTACTTTTAAAATTCACTAGGGGTCCGTTTGGCAACACACTCTTCCGACGGAATATCGGAATAGAGGCTTATTCCAACAAAATGGTTTCGCCAAACACGTTTGGAAAGAATAGAATAGTGGTAAAATAGGCTATTTCGGTATACCACCATATAGATGAAATACCGGAATACACTGTTTCGTATGACTAAGCAGTCAAATTTGCAATGTAATTAAAAATTTATATATTATATATACCATAATATTATTGTTAATAATATTTTAAAATATTATTTGATTATGTTAACAGTAATTAACAATAATAATTAAAATAATAATTAACAATAATAAAATATTAAAATAATATTAATATAATATATTAAAAATAATATTTTATTGTTATATTATTTTAAAATATTATATATTAAAATAATATTATAATAATTAACAATAATAATTAAAATAGTATTTTATTGTTATATTATTTTATTAATATTATTTTAATATATTATTTGATTATGTTAACAGTATTTGATTATGTTACTTATTATTGTTAATATTATTTTAATATTTTATTATAGTTAATATTATTTTAATATATTATATACCATATCATTATTGTTTGATTGTGTTATATTATATTTGTAATTAACAATATTTTATATTATTATTATTTTTATTATTATTATATTTTAGTATATCATATATAATTTAATATTATTATTGTTATTTTAAAATAATGCAAATAATTATAATTTATATATCATGGTGATTATTATCATGATTATGTTATTATGTTGTATTATATTTGTAATTAACAATATTTTAATATATTATATATATTTATTGTTATTAATATTATTATATTGTTCTTATTATTAAAAAATATTAATAATTACTGTTAATTATTTTTTTCATTATTTTAAAATAATGCATGTTATAATAATTGTTAGATTAGTGTTCTAAAAGTTATCTTTTGCTGATTACTTTTATGTTATATTTATGAATTGGATGTTATTCACATCTTGTTCTATTAGTTCTATATTCATATTTAGATGTGTTCAAGAAGATGCACTTGGTCTTGAACCGCAGGACTCTAAATATAATGAATATACAACTCTAAAATGTTTACAGGTCTTGGATATTAGCAGGAACACTAATATGCCATATAAGACTGTTGTGTTGATTAAAAGTACGTTGTAGTTATGCAAACGTTGATAAAAGATTATCATTTAATAACACGAATATATGAAATGTTTCATATATTAAACAGACCTAATAGATAAAAGCATTATATGAATTGTGTTTGTGTCGTTAATGTTTTTATCGTGTCTTTGATTCTAAGATTGATACATGTATCTTTTTCACACGAGGGATGTATAACGTGATTATTATTAAAAGCTACTTACAACAAGTAGTGATAAAAGTAATAGTCCTTTATATATAACTTGTGCGGGAAAATGATATATGTCAAGAGCATCATTGCTACTCATTAATAATGAGAAATGATATTTTGTGGGGCCCTTGGTAAAGTAGAATTACAAATGGATCCAATATAACTGAAGTACAGTTATAATTTTATAATTTACTTAATGAAGATCAAAAAACAATTATAATACAAAGATGAAACAATCCTACTTTGTATAATAACTATAATATCATAAGGCAAGGAATAGACACAAGTAATGTTAATGATAACATTATTAGAAGGATCGTGTTTTGTAAATATTTACTATACATCTGTGTTATTTGGGTAATTGTGATGTATAGCTAGAATATCGCTTACAGTTTATGGAATAAAATATTTTATCCCATTGCCAACATAACATATATCCTCAACATAGGTCACACCAACTGAACGGAAAACAAGAATAAATATTTTAATATATTTTTATGTACGAGATCATGTTGCATGAAATAAAGGTACATATCGAAATTATTAAAATATTATGTCACATGATGTGACTTCCTAGCGGGAAAATAAATTTATTGAAAAGTGTATATTATAAGTATAATATAAGTTTCATTATTATAATAATATGAGAATATTATTATGAGATATAAATTTATTTAAAGCAAAAGCCCAATATAATTTATTTAACAAATAAAGAGATAGAGAAGAGATTCATAATTATGGCCTCAAATTCGGGTCAGATTTTAAGACTCCTTTAAACATTAATTTGAAAGGTCAAACGATAACCAATCTGGACAAATGACCTATGAAAATTGAAGCCCTTGAAGTTTAGAATCCAATGGTGAAGATTTGAGGTCGTTTGGAGTTTTTCAGAGAAAGTTATGGCAGTTTTAGTGTTGAAAGATCAGCAGTTAATGTGCCGGTTTAAATTTCATTAATGCCTTAATTTCTAAAGGAATTTGAAGAGTCTTGATATGATGTTTAGAGCCTAAAATATCATATTTAGCCAGATATTATGAGGTTACAACTTCAACTAAATTTTTCTCTTCCTCTAAAAATTTGCTAAATAATTATCGATTACGTAATGGGCGATAAAGCTAAGAGCGGACGAAGAGGACGCTAGCACGAACTCGACGTCGTTCTTGTTTCGGATTCAAGGTGAACCGAAGAGGAATAGAGCTATGTTAAAGAGCATAGGTATGATATCACAATCTCTCTTGTAGGAACATATATGATTGTGATTAGTGATGCAAACAAATGAAGTAAAATTAGCAATAATGAAACGATCATAGATGTTATCGGATAATTTTTTTAATTTTTACCCGATTCGCATCATGAAATCCTACAATAATTACTACCATAATTACCATTATTATTTTATTATGATGAACTATATTCGTAATTAACAATATTTTAGTATATTATATATATACTTTATTTTATTAATAATATTTTATTATCATTATTATTAAAATAATTTTAAAATTACTATTAATACTTATTATTTTATAATAACGCATATTATTATAAATTTTATATTATTGTTATTGTTATTGCTATAATTATCATTATTATTTGATTATGTTGTATTATATTTAATTAATAATATTTTGTTGTATTATATATTTTATTGTATTATATATTTTATTGTATTATTAATAATATTTAAATAATTTTTATTGTATTATTAATAATTTTTATTGTATTATATATTTTATGTTATTGTTATTACTATAATTATCATTATTATTTGATGTACTATATTTGCCGAAATTTTTTTTATTAACAAAAAAAAATTAAAAAAACACGAAAATGGAAAAAATCGGATCAAAATCACCAAACTAGCCATTCCGGAGTTATTCTGGAATCTCTGGCTCCGAAATAACTCCGGAATCACAGTCTCCGGAATAACTCCGGAATCCATGATTTCGGATTTATTCTTTGCATAGAGTTGCGGAGGGACGTTGGTTTGGATTATTTTAATAATAAAAATATTAATATTTAAATTAATGAGTTGGGTTGATTTAGGTAAATTTTTGTAACGAATTTGACTGCGCTTATCGGGATTGTAACTAACTTTTTTTATCATCGCAAATCATCGAGCTGTAGATATCCGAGTCTACTTCCACCACGTTCAGTCCGATTTGCGATCGGAGAAACGTGCATCTCAAATTTAGCTCCATCTTGAACTTATATCTTAATTAGTCTTTTTTAGCATGAGTTTGCGTCGGATTCAATTTTGAATTGCTCATTTCTCCGATCGCAAAACAGACTCGACACAATGGAAGTAGACTCGAATATCTACAGGTTAATGGTTTGCGACGATTAAAAAATACTAATTATGATGCCGACGAGCTTAGCTGAAGTTGTTACAAAAAATATTAAGTATGATTAGCATTTTTTTTTCTACAAACTTCGACTACTCTCTCCGGGATCATAATTAATTCTTTTTTATGATCGCAAGCAATCGAATTGTAGATATTCGAGTCTACTTCCACCACGTTGATTCTGATTTGCGATCGGAGAAACGCACATCTAAAATTTGGCTCCACTATCAACTTATATCTTAATTTGTAACTTTTTATCATGTGTTTGTGTCAGAATCAATTTTGAATCGCTCGTTTCTCCGATCGCAAATCAAACTTGACGCGATGTTAATAGACTCGGATATTTACAGCTTGATTACTTGAGACGATAAAAGAAAACTAATTATAGTCTCGACGAGCGCAGTCAAAGTGGTTACAAAAAGTTACCTAAATAGAATCCAAGAATTGTATTAAATTATTAATATTTTAATATAAAAAGTTTTCAACGTTCAAACCTTGATTTTTTTTTTCATGATTAACCTTAGAAAATAAAAATAGTATTTATGACTTTTAATTCAAATCTTTTGTAGCAATGACCATATTTTATAACATTCAGGTTCAAATGTGTTTTCTAAACGTCCACATGTTTAGCGAGCAGAATATTTTTTTAGTTTAGAATTTGTATTGCTAATCTTATTCGTCTGAAAAACACATTTGAACCTGAATGTTATAAAATATGGTCATTGCTACAAAAGATTTAAATTAAAAGTCATAAATACTATTTTTATTTTCCTAAGGCCAATTATGAAAAAAAAATCAAGGTTTGAACGTTGAAAACTTTTTATATTAAAATATTAAAAATTTAATACAACTCTTGGAATCTATTTAGGTAAGTTTTGTAACGACTTTGGCTGCGCTCGTCGAGACTGTAATTAGTTCTTTTTTATCGTCTCAAATAATCAAGCTGTAAATATCCGAGTCTATTAACACCGCGTCAAGTCTGATTTGCGATCGGAGAAACGAGCGATTCAAAATTGATTCTGACACAAACACATGATAAAAAGTTACAAATTAAGATACAAGTTGATAATGGAGCCAAATTTTAGATGCGCGTTTCTCCGATCGCAAATCAGACTCAACGTGGTGGAAGTAGACTCGAATATCTACAATTCGATGGCTTGCGATCATAAAAAAGAATTAATTATGATCCCGGAGAGAGTAGTCGAAGTTTGTAGAAAAAAAATGCTAATCATACTTAATATTTTTTGTAACAACTTCAGCTCAGATCGTCGGCATCATAATTAGTATTTTTTTATCGTCGCAAGACATCAAGCTGTAGATATTCGAGTCTACTTTCATCACGTTGAGTCTGTTTTGCGATCGGAGAAATGAGCAATCCAAAATTGAATCTGACGCAAAATCATTATAAAAAAGACTAATTAAGATATATGTTCATGATGGAGCGAAATTTGAGATGCACGTTTCTCCGATCGCAAATCGGACTCAACGTGGTGGAAGTAGACTCGGATATCTACAGCTCGATGATTTGCGACGTTAAAAAACAATTAATTATAATCTCGATAAGTGCAGTCGAATTCGTTACAAAAACTTACATAAATACAACCCAACTCATCAATTAAAATATTAATATTTTTATTAATAAAAAATTCAGAGGCGCTGGGACAATTGAATTGTTTAACTATTAAACAATTCAAAAGTTCGTATAAATTAAACTCCGGAATCATTCCGGACTCTGTGATTCCGGAGTTACTCCGGTGTCTGTGATTCCGGAATGGCTATTTTGGTGATTTTGATCCGAATTTTGCCAGTTTGGTGTTTTTTTAATTTATTTTGGTTAATAAAAAAAATTTCGGCTATATTTGTAATTAACATAATTATCAACATTTCTACTATTCCAAATGACACTTGCCAAACGACAATTTCGCTCTTCCGAATAATCAAGAATACATTCTTCTAACACTATTACAAAATCACACTATTCTATTCGTACCACTCTTCTAGTGCTATTCCTTGATTTTCCAAACAGACCCTAGAAGTATAATATTCTCATTAATCAATCATAGCGTTATTTCAAAATCATTTGCTCTCGGATTTGAGTCGGGTTTTTTCAAAAATCTTGGCCATAATCCGTCTTTGACCCCATTTTTTTGAACGAATTCGCACCATTTGCTCTTGGATCGGGCAAAACTGGATCGTGACCTCGAGTTCTCGAACTGAATCGGAATCATTCGAATTTTGTCAAATACTCTACGGGTTCGTTTGGCAAATCAATGAATAGCACTAGAATAGTGATAAAAGTAGAATAGTTTTTAAAATAATGTAATTTTGGAAGAGTGGTAGAAAAGTGATATTCTTGACTATTCAGTATTGTTTGGCACTTGTCATTTGGAATAGTTGAAATGTTGATAATTATGATAATAATGATAAAATATTATAATACTAATAATAACAATAATAATAAATAAGAATAATAAATAATAATAACAAATAATAATAAAATAATGATGAAATATCATAATACTAATAAAATAATAATAATAAATAGTAATAATATAATAATATTAATCGTAAATAATAATAAAATAATAATAATGATGAAATATTATAATCCGAATAAAAATAATAATAAATAACTAATAATGATAAATAATAATAATAAATAATAATAAAATAGTAATAATGATGAAATATTATAATACTAATAAAATAATAAATAATAATAAATAAGAAGAATAATAATAATAATATAATAATTGTTATCATAAATAATAATAAAATAATAATAATGAAATATTATAATACTAATAATAAATAATAATATCAATATTAATAAATAAAATAATAATAATAATAATGATAATGAAATATTATAAAACTAATAAATTATTCTAATAATAATAATAAATAAGAATATAATAAAATATATAATAATAATTATTATAAAATAATAATAATGATGAAATATTATAATACTAATAATAAATTATAATAATAATATTAATAATAATAATAATAATGTTGAAATATTACAATAAAATACAATAATAATAATAAATAATAAATAATAATAATAACATAATAATATGTGTTATATACAGTAATAATAAAATTAAATATAAACAGGATGACATATATAATAGATTATTATTAATTACTCAATATAATACAACACAATCAAATACTAATTGGTAAACCACCTATTGGTTGGTTTAGTAAAATAACAAATTGTTGCACTATTTCGAAAATTTAAAAGGTTGTTTGGCACTTGCGTGAAATAAAATAGCACTCTATTCCACTAAACTAGTAGTGTCAAACGGACCCTACGAGAACATCACAGGTCTACTCCCAATCAAGACATTATAACACAGAATTCACACATTTATGAATTATGACAAATCTAACTCAGAATCTAGTGTTGGAGTCAAGTGACGTGTCAACGAAGAAACAAACTATAAAAAAATATTCCATTTCACCAATATTCGACTTGTTCAATGCCTCAATTTCTCCCGCAAGGCCACAATCTTGGGTGGCAAGGAAGGAGACTAACGTCTAAACGCTGCTCATGAGTCATGATCAAAGGTCAAAAAGTACACCTAGAGAGAAAATGGTGGTAGGGACACTTAGAGAGAAATTTGCTGTTTTTTAAACCCCGTTATTCGCTCGATTCTCATAATTGATTAACAATTGGCTGTTTTTTTAAAGCTTGTTATTGGCGTGTTAAAAAAAAGGACCGGTGTCCGGTGGGAATAGCTGATTTCAATTAAGTTCAGAGATTTCCTATAAAATTATTTTCTTTTTTGTTATTATTTTTGACGAGATCTGCCAGACTGCCATTATTCTTATATTTATCGAAAAGAAAAAACATCTTATATATGAAACATCTTATTATTTTTGTTAGTATGAGTTCTTTAATTTGGTTTATTTCACCTTAAAAATTAAGAGAAGGTTGTCGCTGTGTTATCAGCTGCAGCACCAGTTGCTTTAATAAATGCTTGAAGCTTAAATAAGTAAAACTTGACTTTTAATGATAACATTTGTCGTTTGACCATACATATGCATTTACTTTCTTATTCAAAACATGATTGAACTAATGAAACTACTTGTCAAATTCCACTTAATTAAACGGTCAAATCAAAATCATTTTTAATATTATTTGTTTTTCCAGTCTTATTCTCCAAGGTCTCATACATAATAAAAAGGAGCTGTTATATCGATTTCATCATCGATCTCGTCATCAATACACAAAATAACATGCACGACTATTTTCAAGTATAAAATAACATGCATAATAACTCAAACAACATGTATAATAACTTTTTTAACATGCGAAACGACGTGCTTATCGATGAGAGAATCGGAAAAATCATTTTCCATAATAAAAATGTCAATTCGCATAATTTGACTGAGGATTTACTTTCTAATCCGAACTCAGCAAATTAAGTCAAATTCAAAACGTGTGAAAGTAGCTCCACTTCACCCATATATACTAACACTTTGAACAGCTTCCTCTAATTAAGACTTCAAAAACCATTTTGAAACATTGATCACAGTATCTTCTCAACAATGGCAATTCGTCGATATCGCCATATTATCACCATCATTCCAATTATCTTCCTATTGATGACATGCATTTACAGTAGCACTGAAGCATCAAGGTTGTTACAAGAACAAGATTGGTTTCGAGAAAGAGATGTACCGGTACGGAGTTCACCTCGTCGAGGACTGAGGCTGTCGGGACCGTCTGGTTGCACCCGTAACCCGAGCAATCGAGGTACGCCATGCCCGAGGCCATGAGTTCACGTCGTCATAGTTCATCCAAGAGATCATCAACTATCGACACGTTCAATTCGACAGACACATCTGTTCAAGTCGAGTGAGCAGAAATTTTTCCTGACCAAGTCCGGCAATTAAAATGTGAATATTTAATTAGATACTGTGAGGTGTTTATTATTTTCTGTATTTTAAGAATTATTTTTGTTGTTGCTACACCCAACGGTTTTTTTTTCTAACGGGTGGGTGTATGTATACATTTAACGATGTAAATATGAGTCATGGTCCAAATTTTTTTGTATATGAAATTCGATGATAAAAGTAAATCTTTTGGACTTTTTAAATAATTACTACGTCAGTTTTAGAAATTTTATTTTTTTTAGTTTTTAAATATTTCATCTCTGAAACAAAAAAGTTAAAGTTTCTTAATTGTCATATCAACAAATATAACTAGTATTGTAGGAGACCGATCAATTTAACCAATGGTTAAGCCACATTAAAGTTTATAAACTCTAGAGTAAAGTTGTTAAATAAGAAACTCCGAAGCAAAATTGCTAAATAAAAAACTTATATACTTTTCTGAAATTCATTTAGAAACTGTCACGTCAGATTAAACTTCAAAAATTTCAGAGATAAAGATGTACTCTGACAAAATAATGATGTCTTATTTATTTATTTTAGATAAAATGTTTCGTAAAATTCCTCTGCTTATTTTAATGTGAAATAAACCAAATTAAAGAATTCATACTAACTTTTGCTTCTACCAGTAAAAATTCGGATTTGATCATTTACAAAATTCACAAAAAGTTTGAAAAAAAAATCTTAAAGCATGATAATTCTTTTTATTTTATTTGGATTTCTCTTTAGAATTCCCAAGAAATAGAAAAAACTTTTTATTTGTAAATTCTTATCATCTAATACTATCTTAACTTGAAAAAGCAATAAAAAAAAGTTGGATATGGAAGCAAAGCATTTGCCGATATACGCTTAGGTTCCTGTACTTAACAATTGTGTTAAAAGAGAATGTAGAGAATAAGACATGGCATAATATGATGGCATTGGAAGGAGAGGTGAGCGATTACGAATTCACATCCGGTAGATTATACATAATGATCATTTGATAATTCAAATTATATTGTGTATGCGAATTTCGATGTAATGTGAATTATTGAATGATTATCACGTATTACGAGATGCCGACTGAATATGAATTCAGCGATTACAGAAAAGCTCATCTGGTGATGCGCGGCACGTGTGCCGCACGCTTTTTAACTGCCCAAATTTCTCCGAGGATCGCTCGACCATCCATGATGAACTGTAAGAGATTTTTGAATATGAGGCACGAATCTCAATGCAATATATTTCAATCAAATAGTTAAGAAGTTCTACAGATTATCCCAACTCCGATTAGGGGAGGGTGTTTGTTCATCGTTCCATGAATTTGATTTTTGATTCGGAATATTAGTTCAAAAGGTAAACCAAACTTATGCCTCTGTCTCAGAGGATCAATTTAACTTAACATATAAAACGACTAATCAATGAAATTATCCTTCAACAACGGAAACTTAAATTCCGGAATATGGTATTAATTCAAAATTTAAAATGTCTCCCAACGGGCATCCTCAAATTCGATGCCAGACCCGGCGCCTAGCGCTTATCCGCCTCATTTCCTGCTACGACAACGCGTACTCGGGCCGTCTCCCCGAGCACCACCTCTCGCCCTCTTAGCGCCTTCTTGTCTCTTGACAACCTCAATTTCTCCTCTAGGGGGTAACGGTGTATCGCCTATCCTAACCATTGTTGCAGAAACACACTCAAGACAGGCCGCCTCCCGGTTCCTCCCTTGGTCTCGCAATCGCTGGATCTTATCTCGGGAATACACTCTAACCAGCATTATGTTCTCGCCGGCATTGATGTGCCTAACCTTGTGCTCATTTACCACATGGGTGTAGTGTTTCTCCCGGGCAATCGCAAGATCCTCATCTCGCGGCACCATCCGCATGGCAAATTCCGGATCATCTTCCTTCAATCTGTTCCAACACGCAAAATTTATTTCGCTGTTCATCATTGGCTCATAATTTGACGCCAGCAAGAACAACTCCCTAATTTCTGCCAACCTCCTTTCCTTCTCAGCCTGTAGTGCCCTGATCTTTTGCATCAAAATCTCGATCTTACGATAAATCTCATTTTCCATTTGCCTCTTCTCCTGTAAATAATCATTCCTCATTATCTCAAAGTCCGTTAGCGCCGTCCGATCTTCGATGCTCCCTCCTGCACCAGCCTTGGCTTCCAATCTAATTGCATCACCGAATGCCTTCATACCAGCATGTGACCTAAACCAGGTTAATTCACACCCATTCAATTCCCAGGTGCTCATGGATAGCCTATCTAAGGAGGCTGGAGGCCATAATTTCAGGTTAAATTCATAAGTGTCGACCCCTAAAGAATCTACTAAGAAAAACAAGTAATCATCTTGAAAATCAATAACTACAACTCGAAACCTTATTACTAAGAGAATAGAACAGGAAAGAGAATAAAACAGGAAGTGTTACTAAACATTATAAAGGGCAAATTTTTAGTTTATAAACAGCTACCAAATTCAGTCCTTCACAGTTCACATCAATTATCTATGCAATGGTACACCAATATCAACCAAAGAATTAGTATTTCAATATGTTACCTTATATATATTTCCTCTTCTTAGCAAACGAGTTCCTGCCAAGAGTGTGCAGATGTTGTTGCTTCAAGAAATTTGATATTTATCACCTTAATTTTAGTTCTCTCCACTTAAAGAAGTACCAAACAGTTAATTTCAGTGCTGTAAATTAACTCTGCATGTTGTCTCCTGATTCATAGAAATGGAGAAGATATAATTTAATTCCTCTTCTCGGGAAAATTTTTATGAAAGCAGTCAAATGTATTCTGAAAATTTCAGGAGGATGTAAGTATTACATTCGCATCTATTTTTTCATTTTTTTGTAACTTCCGTCCATTTTGCATTTTTTTTTAAGGTTGCTGATGTAGAGTTATACTAAATTATAGTTGCTAGATAGAGATTGCAAGTATATAATCGTCCATTATAATACTTACAGATCGAATTCACGGTGACAAGTCGGATTTAAACTTTCAGATTTAAGTAAATTTAATTTAAGCAAAAAGAAAAGTTTCAGATTTGAATTTGTTCATTGTTTTAAACTAAAAACTGAAAGATTGTTTTGAATTCTAACTCAATTAACAAATTGATTAGAGTTTGTTAAGATGTACTATCCACAATTGTTGATACTTGTTTAGTAATCAATTTTTTGGCATTATGAGGGTACGGTTTTTAGATTTTGGTATCAAGTGATATTTCTATTTATATATCGTGTTTGTACTAGTTATGATTTTACCTTTGGTACTTGATTAAACTAGTCAAGACACATTAAGTTCATACCGTCCTAATTATTTTAAGTCATCATATTTCATCTTTCGATACTTAGTACAATTTATTATAATACTTAAGTAAAACTCGTAATCAACATGTTTGTCACATCTTGGTCCTTAGTTCGTTAATTACTCGACTTCATATAGTATAGATCTTATATCTAATATCTCTATTGCAAGTATCAAATATTAAATTCAAACAATTCAAATAGCAAGCAAGTCATAAAAATAAAATTCGCAATCAAGTATTCCAACAAGATGGGGTCCTTAGAATTGAACAAGAAATTTCATTACTCAAACAAGTATTGCAACAAGAGTTTCAAGTCATTCTAACAAGTTCTAATACAAACTTAGTCGGACATGACTAAGAATCTAAACATGATCAAATAAAGAGATACAAAGAAAAATAGAGAAAGATAGATGTATACAACTAATTTCTTCTTCAAGACTTACACTCTTCTTCTTCTCTCTCTATGAAAATGCTAAGTTCACCCTTTGTTAACTCGTTGAAATTCGTGATGTGGTTGTCCTAAAACTACGGGTATTTATAAAGAAACAAAACCCTAAAAATAGTCTTCTGGAACTGTCAATTTGTGCTTCTACGCAAGTCTCTTGCGGGGGGCAATAACTCATTTTACGGCCGCAATGGAGCTATGAGTTGGAGTTAACACCTCTCTGCCACGCTCTGCATGATGTCATGCGGGGGCAATATGACTTCTTGCGACCGCAATGGAGTAGAGGTGGAAACTGCCATGTCTCTGCCAACATACATTGCAGCCGCAATGGTGCTAGAATTGGGAATTGCAAGGCTCTCATAGTGATCTTAACTTGTATTGCGACCGCAAGGATATACCCTGCGCCCGCAAACAAGCTGAAAATGTTGCTAAGTTGTTGTAGAGGTTGATTTCGGCCGCAAGGATGTGTTATGCGATCGCAATTGACCTGGCAGATGGTCCAATTGCTCCAAATTGTATTATAGCTTGCTCTGAAGCATCCAATTGCGTTCATTTTGCTCCAAATACATGTTTTTGCATTAAAACACTGCAAGGTAGTGACTTGAACTCTTTTTGTAATAAAAATTTATTTATTTGATTCTAAATTACGTTAAATTTGACTTAATTTACACACTTAAACTTAGATAAATGCATGCATAATTTGATTTTATTATTTGCAGTACAAATTTTACACTTTAGAAGCGCAAGTAATACTTATGGCTCTAAGTTACGGACGCAAGTATTAGTTGCGCTTTTGACTCTCTTTGATATTTTTAAGAGGCAATGGCCTTATCTGTTAAAAAATTTATTTCTCAGATGCTTTACATAAAAATGCTTTATCCGTTAACAAATTTATTTCTGTGATTCTTTATGTAAAATTTCCTTTTCTCGGTTCCAGCACCGCCGCTTCAGTCCCGCTCATAGAGTCATAGGTTCCAGATCCAGTTCAAGTGTTCAACCTTTCAATTTCTGCTCCTTTCCCACGCAGCTGAAAAAATGTGTGAACTAACTACTAAGTTCTATCATTCATTTTTTCTTTGGAAATAGCACCCTACAAATTTCAAACAGAACCTGTATTAATTTATTATTTTCTTTCCCTTAATTAATGGATCTATTTTTTAAGAAGTTGAATCATCATAAAATTAACCTCATGACTACAATCTTGACTTGATTTCGTCGTCGATCCAACGATCTACGTTTGTTAAAGGTTTCAATTAATTTTCTCAATCTTCTCTCTAGTTTGTGCTCTTTCTTTTATTTGTGACTTGTGAGCGAGGTTACAAACTTTATAAAGCATCAATCAGTTAAGTCTTATTTAGTGTAGTGGTGAGATACGAGGCTTTCATAAGATAGATTTGGAGTTCAAGTTCCACTAGAAATTTCTTTTAGGAGTTTTTTTTCAAGTTTTTTTTATTTGTTTGTAGATGTGTTGTAAATTGTAAGCCTACAGACAATGAATTAAAAAAATATAACACCAACCAAGCAGTATTCTACCTTCGTATTTTCATTTGAAGTTCAGACGACAAATTATATCATTGAAATTTATCTTCATATTAAAATATTTTTGGAGATCAAATTTTACCATTTTTTAGATTTAGATTTCTTATAGTATTTTTCATAGAGGTGGAAAATCATTCATATCGGATGGTTCAAATATCATCAGATTAAACAACTTTTCATTATCTTTAAAAATAGTAAAAAATTATAAAATGTAAAAGTCAATCTTCAAAAAGATTTTAATATATATTAAGTTCGACAGTTTGGATCGGACGTTTGAACTTTAAAATTAAAAATACAAAAGAAAAGTACCGCTTGGTTGATGCTTTGTGAAGTATCGTGACCCTGCTCTTTATTTATTTAAATAAAACATTAAATTTGGTTAATCTTATTCTTAACTACTTCATAAAGATAAGGTCCGTTTTGAGGCAAAATTTACAAGATGGGTCTTTTTTTATTTTTGTCTTTGTTTTTTTCCTATTTTGCGGAACTTCTTATAAACTACAGATTGTAAAAGAAAAAAAAACATATTTCAAGAAATTAACGAGTGGTGCCAACATGAACTAAAATGTACATAAAAACTTTCACCACTTATTGTCACTTTGAATTTGTGCAAGTTCACGCTTATGGAAACATATTTAAAGTGCGGTCACGAATTTTTAATTAAGCGTGAATCATATTTATATTTTAATTCGTGTCACAAATCACATTATGAAATGCAAACTTAAATGAGGACATGTAACAATTTAAATATATATTATACAATCTGAGAGCAAATTGAAACTTGAATTCGTTAGGACCTCACACTTGTAAGTACA
>CAXKVX010002969.1:0-35573 GCA_964058865.1 Eleocharis quinqueflora | reverse complement strand
CTGACATTTGTTGAAATTATATATATATATTTTCCGCAACCTTATTAACATAATGCTAAAATATAACAAATTTCACAAGTTATTTTAATCATGGCATCAAGTATCAACAATTTATGTCTATCAGTACTGTGGTGCTATGTAATAAAGATCACATCAATTTTTCATTTTATTCTCATGGTCGTTTTAGTATCATCTGGTAGTACTATAGGTGAAAATAATCTCTTGAGTGTAATTGTATTTATTAAAATTTAAATTTTCAGAGAACTAGGGAGGAGCACAACACACTGATAGACCATGAGGAGGGAGAAGAGGAAATTGTTGTTAACAAAAAGTGGACCATCATTAAAGCTGTTCTGTTTCTAATTCTCGGGGCCATCATGGCAGCTGCTTTTGCGGACCCACTCGTAGACACTGTTCATAATTTTTCACTAGCCACAAAAATACCTTCCTTTTTTATATCTTTTATTGCAATGCCGTTCGCCACAAATTCAAGTGAGGCTGTCTCAGCCCTTATTTTCGCAAGCAGGAAGAAACAGAAGACTTCTTCCTTGACTTTCTCTGAGGTATGACAACAAACTGCCAATAAGCCTCAATCAACAATCAAATTGTGGAAGGAATTTCAAAGTGTACCAATTGTATAATGTAACTCAATTGCTCCACTCCACTTCCAAGATTCTGTTAAATTTTTTTTTCATATTCTATATTTATGAGGAGAGTTTTGGTACCATAAGTTTTTGTACCATCAAATGCCATGACCTCTCTTGAAACACAAACATCAAATCCAAACTGTAGGAAACACAAAACTATTTCAATATTAATGACTCTTTTGACTTAGTTATGATATAGATAATAAGATACTATGTTTTCTCAAAAAAAAGAAAAGAAACAAAATGAGTTGCAATGATGGTTTGTTGAAATGGTACCTTCAAGCCTTACAGACTGGTTTTGGACCTTATCTGAACTGAATTTACCTAGTGCACATTAGAACCCAACTTAATTGTGGTAGGAAATGTCTCATTTTTAGATATATGGAGGAGTTACTATGAATAACACATTGTGCCTTGCGGTGTTCCTGGCACTGGTCTACATGAGGCATCTGACATGGGATTTTTCATCAGAAGTGCTTGTTATCCTGATTGTGTGTGTAGTCATGGGTCTCTTTACGAGCTTTCGTACCAACTTCCCTCTGTGGACATGTTTTGTGGCATATCTCCTGTACCCGTTTTCTCTTGCACTCGTTTACGTGCTAGATTATAAATTCGGCTGGTCATAGAATCTGACATGATGAAATTTTCTAGATTTGGGAGAGGTAATTGATGTGGTTTTGTTTTGTTTTGTTTTTTTAAAGCTGAAATGATTTATATCCAGCTTTTTTTTGTATTTGATATGTAGTGATCTCTTGAATATTGAATATTTTGTTATGCTGTGTAATGATTTTTTCATATTGTACAATTAATGTATTGGCTATGGTTCGACAATATGTTATGCAGCTATGCAGGGAGATAGTTTGATGTGTGTTTGTGTGTTGATGAGTACATAAACTAGAATCTTTTCTTTATTTCCTGTGCTAGCTTAAAGTGGTTAACCAATATGCCAATGAAAATTTTATGCAATGGTCGAGATTCAGTATTCAGTTTATTAATATATCAAAACGTAGTAATGGAATTTGCCAAAATTTAGTACTCAGTTTTATGAATAGTAAATAATAAATAAAAATATTAATGAATAACGGTGAAATAGTCAACTAACATGTCAAAAAAAGAAATTTCAGTACTCAGTTTCAGTTTTTCCAGAAATTATGACACATCTTAGGGACTGAAGAGGAATATAATAAAAAAAGAGTAAGCAACTTGATGAATTGATGGTGCTTTCTAGCACAGTCCGCTTTGTTTCAGGCTTTCAGCTTCCTTTTTGTGAATTTATTAATGATAATTTATCGCCATCAATTATTCAATTGTCGTTTGGGCCCCATTTATTATTAGAGGGCTGATACAGTCTCCAACACTTTGTCTCTAACAAAAATCTCCAAGTTGTTGAACAGTCAACAAAAGTCGTCACCACTCAAACATATTGAATTCGTTTCGATACTATTTATCTGCGCTAACTACAGTCAGTGAATGATTCATATATATCATATATATACATGAGTGCTTATTATCGTACCGATTGATAATTTACGATTAAATATAGTTATTAAATTAGTTGTTAATACATGTTACGTTCAGGAGCAGATCTAAATGTTCCTTAAAAGGAGCCCCATAAATTTAAAAAAAATGTTAAACCTTATACTTTTTTTAAGGGAGGTCCAATGGCTACTAATTTTTCATTAAAATGAATGAAATATTTACAATGATGAAGGAGAAATTGAAAAAGAAAGAAAAAAAAGAAAAATTCAAAATAAAGATAGAACAAAAACTAAAGTTGGAATTCAAGTAGCGGTCGTCATCGTGGTTGCGGCCTTGCGAGGTGAGTTTGCTACAACCATCGTCGTTGTTGAGGAGACCGTCATAACTATCGTCGTTGGTGGTCATCGGTGATCCTCATTCATTAGCCTTCATACTTTTTTTGAGTTTTTTTTGACATTAGCCTTCATACTTTTTTTGAGTTACTAATACTAATTAGCCATCTTTGTATTGCTAATATTATATAACAATTTCAATTCAGCATTCCCTATAATAATTATTGACTCCGCCCCTGGTCACGTTTAACATGTTTTGGGTGCTTTTAGGCCTTTTTTCACAAAGAGATTAATTTGTTATTTATATTTATCATATATCTAATGTAAAGTGTTACAAAACCAATTGGCATGTAGCTAGGAAAGTCATTCTCACATGATAAATTACTTGAATTAAAAAATAAATATTATTTTAGAATCTTTTTTTGTTGCAGTTTTTAAATCAACATATGATTAATATTTTTATTTTTAGTAGAAGTATGTAGGGAACGCATCCCTTATATTTATTCATTATATCTGACAAAAAAAATGCTTGACCAAGTTGTAGATGAACCAGAGCCATTTGCGCAATATACACCAATCAATAAACAACCACATGTTACTAATCAGTTCTATTTTTCCTTGTTTGCTCTCCGTACATCTGTGCTCCGAGTCTTGCTAAATACAATTCGCCGAAATCCTGATCTTTGTCTGTTCTTCTGCATTCCAGTTCAATCTTGCAGCATCGATTCGCAATCTGCTCTCTTCTTCTCCACACTTGAGAATTTACGCACTCCTACAGAACCCGCTGATTTTATACTTTATCCGAGTGGGAACCAAACAAAAAACCTCTCCGCTTCACCTTCTCTCCGCCTGAAACAGTGAGTGAACACTCAGACCTCTAACGGTAACATTTCGCATCCCTCGAGATTCCCCATTTAATACTACAAATTATTAATGGCTTAATGGTTAATGCCCTTTACGAAACGCTCCCTCTCCTATTTCCTTACACTGCTCCAATCAGTTGATTTCTACTCAATTCAAATCCCTTTCCCCTTCCCAAAAAAGTACATGTAAAAAAGTTAGAAATAGAATGAGAAATCCTTCTCTTCTAATCTTCTCTCTGCTCATCACCTTAGCACTGACAGCCGCAAACCACGCAGAGAGAGATGGAGGTGTGGCTCCAGGAGATCTCTGGTGTGTGGCGAAGAACAATGCGGAGGATACAGCACTACAGTCAGCAATCGACTGGGCATGTGGGACCGGAGGGGCAGATTGCCGGCCGATACAACAAGGTGGTTCGTGTTTCGAACCAGAAGATATCCTGTCCCATGCTTCCTACGCTTTCAATGACTACTTTATTAAAAATGGCGGGGCCGCGTCGGCATGCGACTTCTCTGGCACGGCTGCTCTTACCTCATTGAATCCAGGTTTGTTGATTTGAGAGGTTGAGAATTATTTCATTGATGATTTTGTGTGTAGTATTCAGTAATGTTAACGAAATCTTAATGGTTTTGATGGGAGTTGGGACTGTTAATTTTGGTGGAAGAAGCACCGAATGATCATTACAATTTATTCCTAAGAAGTAAAAAGGCATAATTGATGTGTAGTGTTTTGTAGAGAGCACAAATTGATATACATTTTCCAGAAAAGGTAAATGCAAGTTGAGGTGAGTACTTGGGGAAGGAAGGAGCTTATTATAAATTGACCTCTCTCTCTTCTCTTCTTGTAAACTGTTAATAACTTGTATTTACCATGACATTTTCCTTGAATTTCCTAATTTTGTTTTACTTTTATTCTGAAAACTACAGGTCATGGCAGCTGTAAATTTCCCTCAAGGTCAGTACTGAAATTAGAATCCTTTTTATTAGTTAATAACTTTTGCTAAATGGTAAATAAAGAACCCTTTGAATCAGTTAACCCAATATTATCCAATAAAATTAGCAATTTTCTGATAGTAGGCGTGTATCTTGCATAAAAACCACAAAGTGATATCGTATTGCATGCCTGAGGTATTTCAGGTCAGGTTGTTGAAGCAGGTTAGTACGAAGAGAAATACAGATTTTACTGGCATTATGGGAAATGATCTTTTACTTTCTGCATTGAGGGTCCTCATCCTATAATGATATCCTAATGATGGTAACATGAGATTTGTCTTGCCACATTTGCAGCTCATCTTTCAAAAGTGGGAATCTATCAAGTGTGACCTATGGATCGACTGGCCGCTCGGGTCCTGCCGATTTATATTCCAGCTCCTCAATATACTCGGATTGTTACATATGGCTCTTCATGGGTACATCATACCTGTTATTAACAATCCTTCTTTGATAAAAGGCTAATGCAGTTTTATGAATAGGAGAATTTGTGGCTGTTTTGTTTGTTCTTTTCATGAAAAACATAATGAAACGGATTTTGGTTAGTTGTTTAGGTCATCTGCAACATCTGTTGGTTTTAATGACATATCTATCCTTTATAATATTTTCAAAATTGATGAGCAATCTAATTTGGGGCTATTTTCATATAGGCCATAAAAACCTAGGTGTGCTTTATAAACCCAAATACTTTTTTGTCTTAATTTGAAAGAAGTAACAAAAGTTTATAGTGTTATATTTATTTGTTGGTAAAAACAATAGTACGTAGTAGGTGTAATTTGTAAAATTGCTAGTTTTACTCTTACTAGTAGGTGGCTGGAAAGCACTCCTGTTTTCTTTGTTGTTAATTGTTACAAACTTATATTCGTAATTTGTTCCTTCCATTTCGCTGATTCTTGGTACTACTTGGTTTAATTCAATATTAAATCATTGTCAACAAACTGCTGCGAAATATGTGAAATTTCACTAAATGGGAAAAGGATATCTTTGATACCACATGTATTATTGTGGCCGGTTTATTTTTCAATTTTTAGGGAATATTTGTCCCTATTTGATGACAGAAGAGTGTTGACTTTGACGCTTAATTCATTAAACATGAAGTTGGGAAAATAGTGTTGAATTTTGTAGTATCTAAATAATTTTTGAGGAGGGTTCAAAATCCTGCATTTTTTTTTTGTCTCTATTTTACCTCAAAATTCACACCATCCATCTCTATTTTACCTCAAAATTTACACCATTCATCAAGAGTATTTTTTGAACCTCCAAATTTAGACCATTAATTATTTTTTGACGAATAATGTAGATTTGAAGGCATTTGAACCTCCTCGTATTGTTTGTGTTTAAATAATATTTAACTGGTAATAAAAAATCATTAACTTTTTTATGCTGGTAGAAACTAACAGGTATAAGCAAAGTTCAATTGGGAACTAAATATTTTTTTAGTTCAGTAGCCTTAATTCAGTCGAGCCTTTTTAAACCTTAATCTAACTGGGATCTTGAATTATGGCATGGTGCACTTCGATTAATTAGGCCATGGAAGAAAAAAAGGTTATGTTGGCATGTTGCAAACACCATCTATCTAGGCAATTACATCTTAGAGGATTCAAAAAGCTCGTGTCTCATTCGAGATCGACTCAGAAAAAGTTTGTATAAGCTTGTTCATATTTGACTCGTGACTCGATAGGATTGCTCATGTTCAGCTCATTTACTCTTCAAACTTGAATCATCTCAGTTCATAATAGTTTAAGTTAGAATATAATATGATATAATATAAATTTGTAGCTCGTTTAGACTCATTTTCAGACTCGGAATCTGTCTAATTTTTTTCGGACTCGCAATTCGTCTGAAATCAACTTAAAATGATTATTTTGTAGCTCGTTTAGACTCATTTTCAGCTCGTGAGCCAACTCGATTCGACTCGTATTTTCATGTGTAGAACTCGACTTGTTTACGTCATCACCATACTGTAACCATAGCGCCATATCAACACCATGCCCTAATTTATAGAGTGCTAGATGAACCCCATCAGTACAATATTTCACAAAATCAGATTAGAGGCTTGATTAAATCTATTACTACCATGTATTGGGTACCAGTAATCTAGTACAAAGTTCACCGTTTAGCACAATAAATTTATCAGTTGCTACCTGTGTTGCACGAGTGCGGGTGCGCGTATCGTATCCGATACAGTGCGGGTGCGGCGATACAACAATTTTAAAAAATCGCATATACGGGTGCGGGTATATATATAATTAAAAAATCATATTATATATTGAAATGCTTGAAATTTGTTTTTCTATTCAATTTTTTTAATATATATTGATACTTATGAAAAAAATAAATATAAGCCTTTAATTAAACATTTTCTTGACAAAAGAGTACATATTATATCAAAAATAATACTATACAAATTATGTGGTGTGATTAATATTATATAATATACACAATTACTTATTTAATATTACTAAAGAATCCAATCTGTATCAAAAAACGTATCCAAAAACGTATCACAAACGTATCCAAAAACTCAATTCGTATCCAAAAACGTATCCTAAACGTATCTTGATCGAATCCGTCGGTCATATAATATAAAAAAATTGGATACGCCACGCAATGTATCTGATACGCACCCGCACCGTATCCAAGCCGTATCCGATACGCGTACGGTTAGAAAAATGAAGTATCCGAGTAATATAGGTTGCTACTTGCTAGCTTAGTTTATGGATAATTGGGTAAAATAAGAACACGAAGAAAAATATGGACTTTTAATAAATTGGGTTTCGGTCCGGTTTCAAGGTTTATTGGGTCGTTTTGTTCCAAGGTTTCGTAGATCTGATGGTTTTTGATCACTTATTCACTCAATTTATTTGTGTCGTCTTTGTTTCATTTTGTGTCAGTTTAATGTCATTTTTATTAATTCATGAAATATTAAAATGGAGGAATGTAAATAAACATTCAACAACAGTTTGTTATTGAATTTAGGAGATAAAGAATAAATGGACCATTAAATTGGGCTTTGTTCTGTGAACAATTTCTGTTATTCTTGACACCAAATTTCGTTTTAAATGTAATCAGGTAATTGTTTCAATGGTTTCTTCTTGTTGATGGTTTTATGTCATTCAATTTGGTTTATTGTCTCAAAAGAGTACCATATAACCTAAGAATTATGTACAAGCCTTCAAGAAATATGTATGTATGTGCATGAAAAAACATTAACACCAAAACAACAATATAATATTTAATTAATATTCTGAGAAAATAATTACTTCTCTCGGTATTTCTTGATCAACTCTGCGCCGGCAAATCGGACAAGTCATGTTTGTCATCAGCCACGGTACAACGCATGTCTTGTGAAACGAATGAACACATACCGGTACCAGTGCCATCACCTCTCCTACTTGAACCTCTTCTTTGCAAATGGAGCAAGTAAAGTCACCATCCTTTGTTTCCTTCTCATACAAATAGGTCGATACAGAATCAACTATCGACTTGTAGTTAAATCCAACCGAAGAACCTCCGGTTTCATGTAGCTCAGTCGGAGCGGTACGAAATTGAAATTGAGCCTTAGGATTTTTCAGCCACAGAAGTGTCTTTCCAATAACATAGAGTGCTCCAATTATGGAGAAGAAGACTGCATACATGCAAATTGGGACAAGAACAGGGGCAAAAACAGAAAACCAAAAGAGAATTGATATGTGGGAAGGGGAAGATAGAATCAATCCAACAGAGAATGTGATAAAAGTTAAGAGGCCAGTGGAGAAATGAAACAAATCTTCCCAATTGTGCAGAGACATGATTTTCAGAACAGTTTGATTGTTTGAATGAGAGATGGAAATTGAATTAAGGAGGCTAGTTTTTCTTTTATTTAGGATAGAGATGTAGAGGTTGATTGTTTTTGTTAAATTAAAATAAAAGATTAGATTGGTCTTTGTTTGAGATTTATGGAGATAGTTTCTGTTGGTAAGAAAATATTGAATGATTCATACGTAGTCAATGAGCGTTTCTGGAATCCATACGGATTTGATTTCCAGTTGCAAATAAAATAAAATAAAAGTAGACTACGGTTTAGTGTTTTCTAATCATGAAAAAAGCATTTCCTTAAAATGGTTACCTCATTTGAAACATAATTCCAACGTTTCTGACTTATCATTATCTCTGCTGTAACCTTTAACCTTATCCTTATGCAGCACAAATATAATTAAAATTATCTATTTTATCTATCATTATTTCCATATTGCATCTCATGGTCCCATAAATAATTCTAGATTGTATATTAATAAATAAAGATGAGGACTCATTTGGCAATGTTTGTTTGAAAATTTTGCAAATGAAATTTCAAATATATTCATAAAAAAGCAACGGACACATTTTTAATTTATCATTAATTATATTTTTAATTTGATACGATTAGAATGTTATTTAACAGACCTACACTGATTCTGCAACTTCTGTCAACCAACAAAATTCTAGGATGAATTCAATTAAATACGCTTTTCTTTTTGTAAAGGTATTTGACAAGCATAATTTAAATATATTAAATTGACAAGAATCAATTCTTAATTTAAAAAAGTGTATTGAATATATTACAAATTTAAACATTGAAATCATTTTATTTCATAAATGATTTTTTTTTATACATCAGCTATATGTAAATGTATCAATTTATTTAGAGTGAAGACAAAATGTCAAAAGATAATGAAAAATAACCACACTAAATAATTGTAATTTATTTGTGCATTTTATATTAAATGAATAGCGTTGTGTAACTCATAACATAGTTTGGGTTAAAATTTTAAAATATATTGTTAAATTCACAAACTACCTAAACTAAAGCTTGATTAAAGTTTAAAGCTTTATGCCAGAAAATGGCTCTTTGTATTACTGGATTTATTACTACAAGATTTGTACGAGATCTTATATGTCGTCTCATATTTAATAGAAGTTCAGATGAAAATGGAAGTCAAAATTACTTAAATTTAAATGATCTAAATCTTCTCATTCGAATTTCAAAATCATGACTTTTTATATATTAGAGATCATTGTTTTTAACTACTAAGTTCAAAGCTAATTCTTTGTTTAATAAGTCTTAATCAGATGGAGCCATTCATGAAAACGAGCACATAGAAAGAATGAAATAATATTCACTAAAATTTTGTCATTGTTTAATTTATTATAGATAAGAGTAAATATAACTGTCCTCCAGTTCTTGTCCTCCTTACACGCCCCTCCCACTAAAATGCAATGATAAATTATTTTTAATTCTTTGTATAAATAATTTATTGAACAAATGTAATGATAATCATTTTTTAGTATAAAGACTTATACTAAAAAGTATAAAGACTACTACATTTGAGTATAAAGACTTATATGAAAAACGTGTAAGAGAGACTTGTAAGGAGAGACAGTTAGTCGCTTCCTATATATAATAGACAAGAATTAATATAAAAATTAACTTGCATTTGCAGTTGGGTTATCTAGAAGATATATTCAAAAGATATATTCAAGTACAAAGGTAGGCATGCCACATAGATGATATCTTTTCAACCTTAAAAAACAACAAGTGACATAATAATGAAATTAAAATGTGCCAACAGGCATAAAATTAAAATAGAAAAATCCGAACGAAGCATCTGGTAATTATATATGTCATTGAAGTTTGACATACGACTAAAGTTACAAGCAGCTCATCTAAATTGGGCCTTACAATTTTTAGACTTGATGGGCCTTTTTCCAAACAGGCCTAAACATGAACCCAAGTTAATGTATTGTCCATTCAGTGACTTCAATTCAAACTGGTACAAAAGATTAAATACACTACCTACCAGTTGTTATCTATTTTTCAATGAACAAACAACTGTCAACTGGTAGTGTATTAAAATTTTTGTTCCAGTTTGAATTAAAGATAATTTTTTAGCTGGTTATATTATTTCAGACCTACAAATTGGGCAGGTTAACCTCATCCTCAGCCACGGGTCGATACATGCTTGGTGGAACGAATGTAAACATACCGGTAGCTGTCTCATCATCTCTCCCAATTGCAAATCTTCTTTACAGATTGAACACATCGATTCGTTGTCTTTTGGAGCATTGTCATATACATACGCAACAAGAGCGACACCGGGATCGGGATTTTTGCATAACTTTGCTAGGAAGGTGGAAAATAAAACTGTACATTTCATGATCAAGCCAAGCATTTGTACAAATGTGCTGAGTATCGCGAGTGGAATGACGAAAGAAAGAGAAGACCAAAAGATAAGTGGCCTATCGAAAGGGGATGTAAAGATCAACCTGGCGGAGATGCGGGTTGTACTACTAGCCCAGTACTCCCGATTGTGCAGAGGCATTGCTGCTCGAGGAAATGACTGAGAAAACTGAGGAAGTTAGAGAGGAGCTTGTATGCTTTCAGTTACATTTATATAATTTGAATTTGTCTGGATGAAATCATTATTGGCAAAGTCAATTTAAAGAAATGTATTTGTGTGTTACATTCAACTTCTGAGAGCCAGAAGCATTTTGGATTCAAATACTCATGAAATTTGAATTATTTACTGGGAGCAAGTAGCAAAGTTCCCTTTTCTTTCCCGAGTCCTTCGGCCAAAGATGTAAATTGGGAAGCAAATCATATAGTCAATTACAGTAATAAGGAAAATTAATGTTTTTGGAAAATAAAATAGGGTTCAAGTCCCTAACTTGTCAATGGAAAAGCTGTGGAACAATTCTAAGGCTACTAGATGAAAAGAGAAATTTCTTCTCTTTTATTTTCTTGACGTTCATCCTATTAAAATTTGAGTTTTTCGATAGAAGGAAGAAAGTTGAACTGTTGAAGTGAGGAATAAATTGGCTGGTGGCGAAGGCAGAGATAACAGAAGAATACTAAACTAAAGCTGGGCAAATAACTCGCGACTCGTGATTCGCTTACAACTCGCTTGGATAACAGCTCAGATAAACTCGAGCTGGATTTAGCTCGAGTTGAATCTGAGCGAGTTTTTTTTCTTAACTCGCTCAAATTCAACTCGAGCCAAATCCAGCTCGAATACTATTCGAGTCGAGTTCAAGTCAGGTATAACTCGCTCAGTGACTCGAAGACTCGGCTCGTATTTGGGCCTTCGTATATGGGCCTTCCAAATTTAGTTAGCATATTGTCCATTTTAAGCTATTTGGACCTTTCGAATTGAGTTGTTATTTTAGCTTAAACTTATTATGAGTTGCTAATTGAGCTGATATGCAAGTTAAGTTATTTGAGTTGCTGATTTGAGCTCAGTTGAGCTATTTGAAATATTTAAACTATAAAAGAAACTTTTTAACTGAGCTGAATACAAGTTGCGAATTGGCTCGAGTAAAATCCGAATTGAGTACGAGTTGGCATTTGAACTCGAATGGAACTTGGTTACTCGAGTTAGCTCAGCTTGAATAACTACCGAGTTGAGTTCGAGTTGAGATCGACTTGCTCGAACTCGACTGGATGAACAGTACTAACCAAACGTATTGGCATTTAATTTCTCGATGGACATTAACATAATTTAAAATTTAATTATCCTTTCATTCCATCAAATTAAGTAGTGGCTTCACATTTATACCCTTAAAACTTCTAACGTCTTCAATATCTCCATCAAATTAAGCACAAAATGTGACATTTTCCATTAAAATTGATATTTTTCCTTTTAGCCTCGTTTTTTTTTTCCCTTTCTTCCGAAAGTTTTAATCTTCTAATTATCATTTATCTTTTATAGAAGATATAAGTGATAAACACACCCTTCTTTCTAGAGGTACCAGTTCAACTTGACTAATTCGACTAGCTCGATCGACTCGATCAACCTGACTCGTAAAAATATGGTTTTATATTTTTTTATATGGTTAGTTGCTGTTTTTGTTTTTCCTTCTGATGTTAGCAAAGATTAGTGTTATACAAACGGGCCGGGTACTCGTGGATCCGACCGCCCGGATCCACAGATTCACAGGTACGACGGGTCCACGGATCCAACGGAGCGGGTCTCCACGGGTACGAACTCAAAACCTCCAACCCGACCCGTGATAAACCCGGGCGAGTAGAGTCCAGGCCGGTCGGGGCAGGTCGGGTTCGGATCTGTCCATTTTTTTAAAAAATTTAGGAAAAATGTGATTTAAACTTTAAAAAAATCCGAAAAAATTCCAAAAAATCCAAAAAAATGTGTAAAAATTATGAAATAATTGTATGAACTATTTTGATAAAAAAAATTATGTCATTTTTATTTATAATTATCTTTAAAATTGAATAATATTCAAATAATTTAGGGAAATGATACAACTTTAAAAAATCCGAAAAAATTCCAAAAAATCCAAAAAATGTATAAAAATTATGAAATAATTGTATGAACTATTTTGGTAAAATATTTTATAATTATGTCATTTTTATTTATAATTATCTTTAAAATCGAATAATATTGAAATAATTTAGGGAAAATGATACAACTTTAAAAAAATCCGAAAAATGTATAAAAATTATGAAATAATTGTATGAACTATTTTGGTAAAATATTTTATAATTATGTCATTTTTATTTATAATTATCTTTAAAATTGAATAATATTCAAATAATTTTGAAAAAACTATAAACTCCAAAAAATTTGAACAATTGCAAACAAATATGAAAAATGTCAAAACATTATGAAATAATATTTTGAAATTTTCAAATAATTGAAAAATTGAAAAGTTACCCTTCTCCTTTATTCCGGGCTTGGGACCGGCTACGTGTAGTCACATAGGCGGAGTTCTAACTTTTTTTGTTAGTGTTCTTCCAAAAAATGTGATAAAAATAAAATGCCTCAAAATTAATAAAATAAAAACATACTATAAAGCACGCATGAAATCATTGCTCAAATATCACAAATCATCGTCTTCTGCATACAGCGGAGTGTCAGAATCATCGCCAGCGTTAGGACTTCTTGGCATATTACTACTTTCTTGAGTGACAGGAAATGTGAGTCCATGAGGACTGGGACCGTGTTGATTACGCTCTTCGGCATCAATCCAATCTTTCATACACACAAGTTACTCGAAACGTTTTTCACCCAACTTGGTGCGTTTGTTGGTCAAAATTCTACCTGCTGACTGAAACATGATTCAGCAGGTATGGTTGACACATACACTGCATAAACATCACGCGCCATCGCTGCCAACACTGGATATGCACCGGAATGTCGCTTCCACCAGTCCAGGATGTCGATGTCGTCGTCTTCAGGGCTTCCCAAACAGTAGCTCAACAATTCATTGGTGTTGAGTATTTGAGGTTCATCATCTCGTAGCTCGCTAATCAAGCCCGAAGAAGTGTTGTTTCTGTTTGTAATAAACAAAATAATTCTAATTAATAAGTATTAAATAATATGGTATATTGTGAGTTTAAAATTTAGTAAATAATTAAATATATTGTATTCATACCTTTGTGTGCGAGGTGTCGTAGTAGTCGTACTTGAGATATGTTCTGCATTGTAAATGTCGAACATTGAGTCGAATAAAGCATTTACTTCGGCTTCCGCTGTATCATATGATAAGTTCAGATTTTTCTTGTACCTCTGAAGCAATCTTATGGTGTACTTCTTCTTGAAGGCCGGATGAAGACAATTCACGATAATGGTGATAGGAGGTACTTCCTCCTAGTATTTGAGAAACTTCTCTTTCTTTGCATCCACGATAGGAGTTAAATTACGATCAAGCTCCTCTACATCTTCAAGTTGACGATAGATCTATGAGAATTGAAAAAAGTTACAAGAGGATGAAGAGATTGATGCAAAAAATTGATGATTATTTACAAAATAGTTTAAATAGATATATGTCGAGAATGAGATTACGTACCTTTGTGATGGTGTATAGATGGTGAAGCAACTCTTGTGCTGATGGTCCGTACGAGCATGAAAGTTTGATGGTGGCATTGAAAATAACCTGGAGAAAGTCCTTCAATTTCTCCAGTCGGTCCCGTTCTCCCACGGTGAGCAGCAGTTATATCTCGTCAGTTGAGTTGCGCAACATTTCATTTATTGCGTGCTTATACGGAAAACAACGAAGGGACATTCTGTATGTGGAGTTCCAACAGATATCAACATCCCATGGAACCATCAACTTACTCAAACCCAAACGTGAACATAATGCATGAAATTCTTGTTTTCTAATACTATTTAAATAAATGTGATGAAGTCCATCTTTGAATTTGTAAAATAACTCTTTTATACCTTCAGTTTTCAGTCCATCTTTAATGGTAAGATTTAGAATATGACATGCACATTTTTTATGAAATAATCTTCCATTCATTATGGGGTTTAATGCACGTATAAAATAATCAATAGATTTAATATTATTGCTAGCATTGTCAAAAGAAATTGAAAAAATCTTGTTTTCTAAATTCTTTTTTAAATTATATTCATGCAAAACATTAATTATGGCTTGGTAAATAACGTGTGCGGTGTGCGGAAAATCCAAGTTACGAAAACATAGACTCGTTTCTGCAAAAGCCAATTTTCATCAATATAATGTGTTGTAATACAAAAATATCCTAAACCATGTTTACCTACGCTCCAACAGTCAGATGTGATTGATACATTATAGTTGACGTAACAAAAAATGACTAATAGTTCATTTTTCTTTTCTAAGTATTGTTTCTTGATTTCTTCCACCATTTTGCGGTGGTGAAATTTCTTATACAATACTTGGCTACAACCTTTTATCATTAATCTGACAACACTATGACAATAACCCATACTAATTGGTTGTTCTTTATGGGCAATATATTTGGAAAATTCACTTAACATTCTTTTTTCATCATATTTGGCCAAGGTTCTCGAACCGTCTGGGTTAATATTGCTTTGTACTAACTGTTGGTCAGGTAGTTCCTGTGGTTCCTCACCTTTTTCAGCATGCTTTTTGAATGAACTTAAACCACTAGATTTTTTGTAAGTGAAATAACCTACACATCCTTTTACCTTGCACCGTAAAGTCGAAACAGTTCCGCTTGCATCCTTTGTTGTTTCATTGTAACGCCACCATTTTGCATCGTATTTGGGCGCGGTTGTTTTCATTTTCTTCTTCTGTGACGGCTCTATCTGCGCTTCTTGGATATCTGGTGATGCCTCTGACGATGGGGGGACAATTTCGTCGACAAACGAGGTCATATTTCTTGTTGTCATGGGAGGTTCTGTGGGTTCAGTCATTGGTGTGAACGAAGGGAGTTGAGTCTGTGGAACGGTCTCTTGTGATACATAAGGATGATTAGAGTATAATGGGAGGTTTGCATGTCGTGAAGGTGGGTTCATGCTTGCATTTTGTTGATAATAATACTCGGGATGTGTTTGAGGGTTAGTGATTGCATATTGTGCGACGGGCTCCTCGCCAAAAAATTCAACACTAATCCTGTGTGCGAGCTCGTCAACAAAGTTAGGAGGAGATGCCATATCTAAAATAATAACAAAAAACAACTATGAATATAAACAACTATGAAATAAAAAAGTAAAAATGTAGGCGGAATTTCTTCCAGCCATGTAATAAAAAAAATAAAAAGCTCTGATAATAACTAGTGCCAATATAAAAAATTAAACAAGTAGGCGTAATTTCTTTCAGCCATGTAATAAAAAAATAAAAAGCTCTGGTAATGACCAGTGCAATATAAAAAAATTAAATAAGTAGGCGGAATTTCTTCCAGCTATGTAATAAAAAAATAAAAATTACGAAAAGAATAATGCATAAATAAAAGATAAGTTAAAAATAAGAAATACAAAAATTGAAGCATAAAAATTTACATTAAATCTTATCTACCTTTGAATAATGTAGAAGTTACACGAAAGAATGTTGAAATTTCGTTTCTTCTTGACACCGAACAAGAATAAATGTAAATTAACTAAATATCTAAGATAACTTAATTAAATCTAAATGTATTATAACTTAATAACTTATAAATTTAGAAATTAAAATTTTGAGAGAAATGAGAATTGATTTGTGAAGAAGGTGAGATGGTAGGGGTGTATTTATAGAGGGGGTTGAAAATTTGAATTTTTTTTAAAAAAATTCCTGCACATTATTTTGATATATTTTTTTTATTTTTTTTGAATTTTTTTGAATTTAATTTGACAAAAGGTGAAATAGAGGGAATATGGGTCTGTCACGAGTCGGGCGGGTTGGATCTGACGGGTCGGGTATGGCGGGTCCACGGATCGGACACGGGGTGGGTCTTGGGGCGGGTCGGGCACGGGTGGGCACACGTCTGGAGATTTTGGACCTACCCGACCCGTGCTAGATCCGTGAATCCGCCAAGCACGGGTCGGATCGGATCTGAGCCACGAGACGAATCGGACACGGATGGATCCACGGGCGCATAGACCCGATGGTTTTTTTTATAACTCTAGCAAAGATTGTGTATTCCATTTGGAGTTTTTACATTGGAAAGGTCTGATGCCCGAAAGCTGCCAATTTTGGATTTCAGATTATTACCTTATTCTCAATATATTTGTCTATATAATTCCCAAATCTGATTGCTGGTTGACTATTGTTCGACATAAATTATTATTATTTTTTTTATGAAGATGATAACTATGTGTCATTCTTGAAAACATATATTAGCAAATCAGATAACTTCGATTTCTTTCTTTAAAAAACTAAAAGAAAAGATTCACAATGTTGAACACAAATACTTCCATTGTCACGAAAAGAGAGAAAAGCGAAAGAGAGGCTATCTGACAAGAAACCCTAGGCAGGGATTAACCGCTGGCCTCTCTCCGCCTCCACTTTCCCCTTCCCCTTCCCCTAGACATCGGGTAGCGGCAAGAGGTGCTGGTGGAGGCGTCCTGTACTGCTGTAGGTGATATGTACTGATAGATGATGGATGATAGGCGATTATGTGGAGTCTCTCGTGCGCTTTTCAACAGTTGATGGAGGCGTGATTCAACAACTATCTGATTCAACAGCTGATCTGATGCGCGATCGATTCAGCATGTGCGCGATCGGATGGACGCGCTTGATCGGTGCAGTAAGGTGAGAGCTGTTGAGCTATGAGGTGGCATGCCTGAACTCTAAATAAGTGGTAAATCCTCCTGTGACTATCATCTCTCAGCAACATATCAACATCTGGTTCAGAGAAAAAGCGATTGGCTCTTTGTATGGTGATATTGAGGAAGTAATTGATATGTTTGGAGATAAAAACACACCTGTGGCAATGAACTGGTATGGTATTCCCGATCGTGGTATAGTGTGCAGTGAGTTGGTATGGTGTGTAGTGAGCTGGAATGGTATGCCTGATCGGTGCAAGTTGATGCGAGCTGGTATGGTGTGCAGTGAATTGAAGGTGAGAGGCTGATCAAATACACCAAATTACTATTGAATTGGAGGCGATTTGAGGTATAGATCGATCAGAGGTGATAGGTTGAGGCGATGATGCCTTCCAAGAGTGTTAGACATAGGAGGTATTGATCGATTTGGGTAGTGATTGATCAGATGGAATAGAGGTGATCAATATTGATTGTGTTTGCTAGGAGGGATGCGTGTGTTTGACTATTTGCTCGTGGACGTGTGTTAAGGCGGGTCGAGCTCCGACGAAGGTGTTTCAGGGATTTGCGGCAGAGATATATCCGTGCAATCTTGGGACGGGTTCCGCTCGAGTTTGTGTGCAACTACTAACTGAGCAACAACTATGACGATTGGTAGAGGCACAAAATGCTTTGCTGGCAAATACGAGACATGTCGATAACCATGATAGATTGGTAGAGGCCTTGATCAAGGAATGTCAGCCAATCAGATCTGAGCTTTGGTGATTGGAAGGGTAGAAATGCCATGAATGTCAGACTTGCTATATGATATATAGAATTATTCAAATGACTTAGTTTTCTAACTTGTTTTGTTTGGAGTTGATGAGGAATGAACACTCCCCACTTATTTCAAAAAAAAAATGTTGAACACCAGTTAACTTCACCAACAGGGATCTATAATACCAGTGCAAAACAATTCCTGTAATTCAAAGCATTAATGATTCGTAACAAAAGAAATACAAAGCTAGGATTCTGTAATGCAAAATATTTTCTGATATTTAAATTATTTTTAGTTGATACTTGTAATGCAAAATATTTGACCTATATTTATATATCATTAATGATGACATATAAGTATAAGACACGCATGTCCGACTTAATATATCGTATTTAAACGTCTCTAAATATAACCCAATTAACCTTCGATCTACAATGGAATCCGTCAATAAGAGAAGAAGATCCGTCAATAATTTTGTGGGTGTTTTTTTTGGATTAAAAAAGAATCCAGATTTAAAAGAAATGTTGGACTACATATGAATCATAGTCTAAATACAATGAATTTTTCAGGTGTTCACTAATATATTAAGGAAAACAATATTCTCACTTATTCAGCTTTTTTAAGAAAAAAAGAGAGTAAAAAGACATGGAAAAAACATCTGAATTATTTCAATTTGCAGAGTTATCCATGTATGTATCTACTCTAGATCTACAAATCGGACATGTCATGCTTATTTGCAACCATTTTGAGCCACAGGTACCATGGAAAATATGTGAGCACATAGGTAGTTGCATAATACTATCTGCTGGTAGGAAAGGCTCCTTACAGATGCAGCACATGGGCCCATCATCAGTCACTTCTTTCTTGTATCCGTATGTTGGAAAGCGTCCGAAAATGTGCGGGACCGATATTGTCGTATAAGGAGGATCTCCTGACTCTTCAGGCCAAGTTGAGGTAGTGATTGTTGTTTCATGAGACAACATTGTGCTTGTTCCAAAACAGCGTCGTACCATCGCCTTTATTCCCCGTAGTATCAGTAGCAATAGTTGAGTGTTTCCAACAAATGACTGGTACATCGAGACGGCTATAATATTGATAGATGAGACTATTAAGTTGATATAAGCAATCATGAGAATTGGAGCAGAAACAGAGAGCCAAAATAGGATCGGCTGCTGATCGGGACTTGAGAAGTGCAAACCAATGATGAACATAATCCATCCTACTGATGAAACCATGGCGAAACAACATCTTTCATACAGTGTTGGGTTTTGATCAGTTTCTGTTGACATGTCTAAAAGAACACAGCAGCCTTGACAAGACAAAATGAGGATGAGGAACTTCTATGATCTGGTACATGTAGTTTTTGAAGAGAAGCTTCCACAATTATTTTATTTTATGTGAAGCAAACAAAAAGGTTTTGTTTGTAAAAATGATGATGAAAACAAACACTAAACATCAGACTGCTGTAATAATCCATCCCATGGCATGAACGGACTTGTTGTTTAAGGAAGTAACTGTGTAACAGAAGCAAGAATTTTTTTATCCATAATACATAATAATAAGTGGAAGAGGAAACATACTTTGATATGTCATACAAGTACAACAATTCATATTTTAATAATATAAGGGTATTCAAAATAAGAAGTGAAAGCATGAATTTTATAATATTGACCTCTGCTCGAAATATATAAGAATTATGTGTCATTATGTGGAATTATATCTGCGAAGAGTCTTTTTCATTCTGGTCAGATTAAGTAAAGAAACCAGATAAAAAAAATTCTAGAAACTAAAGAAACCAATTGCAATACTTCACAAAATAAAAAAAAAGAAGACGATTGCTCCTTGTCTTCGTAAAAGGAAGAAAAATGAAGCAAGTTACAATAACTAAACTGTAAAACTCTAAATTAGAAGGAGAAGAGAAGGAAGGTGAGGTGTAAATTAAATGTTACTAGCTAAACGTTTTATTCAAAAGAAGGAACAATTTTACCTAGGTTAGTCTGTTCTATTGAAATGGGCTTGCGCACTACAACAAACTGGCCCAAGTGCGGCCGTAATTGCTTCCGGCCCAAAACAAATTCGCAAGTAGAGTGATTAATGGGCTGTAAAAAGCTGGATTGCAATTTGCGACCAGATTAACTAATATTTTCGTCGCGTATTTTCACCATTTCTAAATTGAATTTTGATAAAATCAAAGAAATTTATCTATATATCATTCAATAACAGATTAATCGTCGAAATGTTATTTAATAATAAAAAATCGTCTAAATATCATTGAATTTAAAATTAGTTTGTCTAAATATTATTATCTTTATTTTTTTAGCACAATTAAAAAAAATCAAAATATACTCAAAATAACCCTCAGTTTTATTTATGTACAGGAGATCGATAATATCTGACCCGATCGAACCCGACTATTCAGATCATCGAACCAAAGTCGACTCGACTCGCAGAAAGAAAGAGAGAGACGATGGAGAGAGCCGAAATCTAGCCACCCCTCCGCCTCGCAACTTGCCTCTTCCTACTAACCTACTCTCCTCCTCCACCTCTCAACCTAGCCAAAACCTCGTAAGATCTTCTTTAGTTCATAGTCAATCTTCTCATTTTTAAGTTCTTACAGTACACCGATTTTAATACAGAATCATAGTAGCCAAGGTGCTATAACGATATATACCTCAAATATTCTAGTTAGAAAGGGCTAGTTTTGATTTTACAATAACTCCCATTTGCATTACAACACATGGTACCAGGCTGATGCCATTTTAGAATTCTTTTTATCATTATAATTGTTTTCAAAATGGATCACTGCTTGTAATATAGGAAAATTTGTCTATATACCACTAAAAAACATATCAATTGTCAAAATGCCACTCAATAACAGACAATCGTCTAAATACCAATAACAAAAATAAGAACCAGAAACAGAACAAAAATAAGAATAAATAACAAGAAAGTTAACAAAAATAAGAACAAGAAGCATAATAAGAAAAAGAAGAACAACAAAAATACAAGTACAAGTGTAAAATAAAAACATTATAACTATATTGAGAACAGTAATAATGACAATAACAATAACAAACTTGTTATTGTTATCTTCTTTCCAATGTGATTCAATCATTCAAATCCAAATTTAGAAATAACAATAATTTGAATAAGCGTAATTTAATACCATCATAATTATACCATAAGGCATTGATTACTACCCACGTTAAATAATCAATAATCAATAGATGTATGCACGGAAAATCTCACCAAAATGAAATTTCAATGGTCAATACCAAAATTAGACAATTAATTTAAAGTACCATACACTCAAATACTCAATCAAAGCAAAAGTTGCTTCTGGTTGACTAAGTTGGTTTTTATCACAAATCAAATACCGATTTAGGACGGGTACTTTATAATGGATACACACAAATGATTATCAATGATCCTTCAACTCATATTTGCATTTGCATATTGGTCATCAATTATCGCGCAAACACAAAATAATTTGAGTGAGTATTCTATGGACAAAAAATTTAAACTCAAATTAATTGTAATCGTTGATAATCATCAATAATTATGCAATCAAATTGATTTTGCATCAATAATAGTGAAATCGAGTTAATTTTGATCCATAACAGAATTTGCCAAATAATTTTCGTTAAACCTAATTAATACAAGGGAGCTGATACGTACATATTATGCACATTTAATTGAGTTATTATGCATGTTATTTTTTGTACTGAAATATGTATGCATATTATTTTTTGTACTCTAATAGTTATGTATGCTATTTTATTATGCATATTATTTTGCTAACATGCATAGTAAAGTTTTCAGTACAAAATAACAAGAAATAACACATACATAATAACTCAAATAATGTGCATAGTAATTCAACTAAATGTACATAATAACATCAGTATCGATAGTTGATATCTACGAAATATTATCCTTAATACAAACCTACTTGTGCGACAACAGAGTACTGGATTAGTTTCGTTCGTCATTAGAGCAATAAATCAACACTTGATTTTCAATTCAATTGGTTACCAATTAATTAATTAGCGCACACATCTTTTTATTACCAGGAAATTGAGTTAATTACGTACCATGTGTTCAATTAGAGTTTGCGCAATTAAAACTTTATGAACCAACAATCCAATATTAATGGTTCAATTGAAGATCGTTAATCATTGTATCTTATATGAATTTACGGTTGGCTCTGATATCAAATGAAAGCAAATACGTTTAACTATTATATATTTTACTACTAAATTTATAGATCTAGAATACGTATTTCATATACGATAAAAATTATACATGAGATAAAGTCACAGTATTGAAGAGCAGATATCGTTAAGAGGAAGCGTCAGTATTGATCTTCAAAGAAAAAAGATAATCCGAAATTGCAAGACCTATCTTTACAGTATCGATCATCAATGATGTTCCTTAGACTTTATAATAATGCTTTATGCGTTTTCATTTACTTTTTTTTTTATTTCCCTTTTCTCTCTGTTGCTTAATGAAAAATGCGAAGAGAGTCTCAATTCATGGGAAGAACAGACACTTATTTTATATTGTCTTCATGAATTAATAATAGATAAGCGCTCTACCAGGGAGGGTTAGTCTCCCCTTATTTTAATTGGATATTCTTTTTTTTTTTTTTGAAGGAGTATTTTAATTGGATATTCATATTCTTATTGGATTTTTAGCGAATCTAAACTCAGTAAAAATAAGATAATATCATTTTTTCTACGGAGAGTGAGAGTATATTTATTTATTCCAAGGTTATAATGAATATGTGCATCAGATTTTCTATTAAAATATATATATATAGTTCAATAAATAGATATTTATGTTGCTTAATAAATTCTTCATATCAAAATATTGTAGTAAATCGAATTTCGTAATTTTTAGAGTTTTCTTGCTTTTTAAAAAATATTTAAAAATAGCAATGAAGTTTTATACTACAAGATTTTGATATGAAGAATTTATCGAGCAACTTAAATCTCAATTTATTAGACAAATTAAACATGCATAGCCGCATAGTACGAAAAATAATGTACTATGCATATTATTTTAATCTTGCTCTATATATAATATTATAATAAATAATATTCGAACGAAGTCTTCGTTGAGAAAAGGTAAACCCATCATTTATTTTAGGAATTTCATGGAAAATATTCACAAAAGAAGTGTCCCATAAGTCGAACAGCAATTCTTTAGCAATTTCTTGAAAACATTCACAAAACAGGAGTACCATCCAAAAGAACAATTTCTTTTTCTTTTGCTACGATGAGTACATTGGATTTACACCTTGGACGCTGATAAGTGTCTCGTGTTTTGCCCTTCAGTTTTTCCGTTGTCACTGACGCGTCGGATTCACGCTTTGACTTTAGGAGGCTCTTCTTTTTGAGACATCTCAGAGGCAAAACACGAGGCACCGTAGCTTTTTCCTTCCAGTTTACCATGTCCATTTTATACACTCGAACAGGAAAAAAAATGAATGAAAACTGTACATTCATGTATACAATTAGCAGGTAAGCAAAAAAAGTACCAGTTCATTAGTCAATAATCAGAGCTATGTCTCTGTCTCTGGGAATTTGCATGTCTACTGTGCATCTACAAACAGGGCATGTCAGGTTTCTTTGCAACCATGCCTCGATACACACCTTGTGGAAAGAATGAATGCAAATTGGCAATCGAATCATGACATCCTTTTTTCCAAGCAATTCCTTACAAATTGAACAAATAGGGCCATCTTCGACAGCTTCTTGGTCATAAATGTACATTGGAAGAGAGGTGATACGGAAAGAGTGTTCTGATCTGCTGGTGTTTGGTGGTTCACGCAACTCGGGTTGTAGAGTTTGCTCTTGAACGTTAACGGCGGCAACAGCTGCGGTGGCTTGGTTTCTGTTCGCGTCACGACGATGGTGCATCTTTTCAAATATTTGAATAAGAAGTGCTATTATGACGAGTGGTCCGAATATACATGCCGGAATGGTTAACTCGGCCAGAAAAGCCATCCAATATAGCACCGGCCTCTTATGAGGCGAACTGTACATCAACCCAACTATTTGAAACAGAATCACAGCTAGAACAAAAACCATTGCTGCAGAGTTTCCCATGTTTGGTACCTTCTCAATTGTATGAAATGAACTTCAACTTAATTTATTTCCCCCTTTTGGGTGAGGAATGAATTGAAGAAAATTATAACAGAGAGTTTTGGGTCGTAAGGAAAGGCAATTGAAAAGCAAAAAGTATTTAGCATTTTACCTGTTCTCTGTTCATTCATTAAATAGAGTCAATGCCAATTCTTTATTTTTTTGAGAAAAGGAAGCTTTGCCTACTTTGTATATTATAATCAGTTATTGTTTATGTACAATGGGAAAGATGAAAGGCAAAACAAAACAAAAAAGGAGAAAAGATGAAAGCAAAAATGAGAATACAAAAAAGTTAACCGAAAAAGTTATTCTAGACATTTGCTAGCCATGAGGATGTTTTCTTTCTGATTTGAATTAAAAGGGCGTTCACTTGCCGAGCTGTGCCTCCAAAGGTGCGATGGTTTCTCTCCTTTCATATTGTCCAAAGGGTTGCTTGTATGCATGTGTCGAGTCTGTGTGGAGTATTGTTGGGGCTCCTATTCCGAATGGTCATCTCTAGAGATCCCCTATGGAGTCATGATTACTGTTGTTGGTATGTGGAGTGATGTCATCCCATATCCTTCTAGTGAAGGGACATGGCACAAATATCTTAACTTTGAGCGGCACCTAGCACCTTAGTGTTTCATGTAATTGTTGTCGTGCTGGAGATGACACCCGTGTGGGCGAGTTAATTTCCTGTAGACTAATCTTGCCTAATACATGCCTGGTGGGCCCCCAAGCCATGTGAGAACCCCATCCTCAGTTGTTGTGGTGGAAGTAGGGTTTTAATAACCACCATGTTCACTTGGTGATGAGAGATGTGTTTAGCGCCCGTAGGTCTAGTATACTCAGTCCCTCGATATGCTTTGCTAAGCATACGGTTGTCCAATTGATGTGGTAGCCGCCGCTGGAGTTTGTTGTTTCTTCTTTTCAGAAGAAGCGCATCTTCGTCTGCTCTATGTGACGTATAAGTCATGTTGGCAATCGAAATGCTTGCATGTAATGCAGGATAGCGCGTTGATTACCGAGTTAACTAGGACGAGCCTACCTCCCTTCGAAAGGATTCGACCTTTCCACCCTTGTAGTCTATGCTGCACGACTGTTATCAGTGGGAGGAATGTTTCCTTAGTTTGCGGCTGTACGGCTGTTATCAATGAAAGGATTCAAATGAATTTCATTTCTATTCTGCCCAACTTTGTGTGGGACAAAATGTTTTGTTGTTGTTATATTTAATTGTAATTTACAATAAAGGTTACATTTTTGTTAGTAGATTTTGTGTAGATAAGATATATTCTCCATAAATCAAACAGCAATTCTTTAGCAGTTTCTTGAGAACATAAAAAAAAAAAAAACAGGAGTACCATCCAAAACAAAAATTTATTTGGTTATATACTCAATTTTTTTCATTCCCTGCGATGAATACAGTGGATTTCCACTTACCATGTCCAATTTATACACTCTAACTGAATTTTTTTTTAATGATAATTTTACATTAATAATTTAATATATACACAATTAAGCATGTAAAACAAAAAAAGTACCAATTAACTAGTCAATGATCAGAGCAATGTCTCTGGGAATTTCCATTTCTACTCTGCATCTACAAACAGGACATGTCAGGTTTCTTTGCAACCATGCCTTGATACATTCCTTGTGGAAAGAGTGAATGCACAACGGCAATTGAATCAGGACATCCCTTTTTTGGAACAATTCCTTGCAAATTGGACACACAAGGCCATCTTCAACGGCTTCCCTATCGTAAAGATACATTGGAAGAGAAGCGATTTGTAACGAGTGCACCCCATCGGTGTTTGGTGGTTCACGCAACTCGGGTGGTAAAGTTTCCTCTTGTGCATCCACAACAGATGCAGTTGTTTCGTTTCCGATTGTACCACGACGTTGCATGTTTTCTAATATTTCAACAAAAGATGCTATTAGAAGAAGTAAGCCGAATATACATACCGGAACTGTTATAGGGGCGAAAGCAGACATCCAAAAGAGCACCGGCATCTTATGCGGCGTAGATATACTCAGTCCAATGACGTTCATCGCCCAACCTAGAGCAAAAGGAAACCATAGATAGAGATCTGAACAGTCGCCCATGTTTGTACCTTTTCAATGTATGAAACTAAGTTCAACTTATTTTCATCAATTGTCTCATTTTTGGTAAGGATCGAAGAACTGAAGAAATTTCTAAATTCTAACACAGGGTTATTGGGTTGTAATGGTAAGGAGAAACAGCAAAAAGGATTGAGCAATTCTTTTGTTTAATAGAGTCAACTAATTTTGAAGAAATGGCAGCCAACTTACAAATTCCCTGAACAAGAGAATAGTGTCTTTCATAAATTTAAGTCCGAAGGAACTTGTCATGGAGCTAGAAACTCTACCATAAATTATTAATTACGTATTAGGGAAGACAAAAATGGTCGTTGAGGATTATTTGAGAAAATATATTTTCAAAGAGAACAAATGATTATTTAAGGGCATTTTGCAATTAAAAAATTTAACGGCTACCGAGAAAAAAACATGATCTGAATAGATGATACTCTGATTCCTGGTGCATATGGCAGAGATAGCACATGCTCTGCAATATCCATCCCCTTTATATTAAATTTCACTCTTAAAAGTTATTAAAAAAAATTCAATCTTGAATTTCCCTCGTCTTTAAATCTCTCAACTTCTCTCTTACATTTTCTTACACTGCTACCTTTAACTATTACATATATGTAACCCACTTTATTTAGATCATCATAGAGCTGTGAACTCTTAGCTTCATTCCGTAATTATTATTACTAGATTAATATATTCATCAAAATGTGTAATTCAAGGTGACCCAAGATAGCTAGCTAAGTAATTAACCCATTTAGATAATATATATAGAGTATATCAAACAATTTCAGCGTTCTATAATTTGTTTCCTAATCTTGATTTTTGTATATAACATAAACTTTTTTATTTTTATTTTTAGTCTCAATGGCGTGACATTTTCTCGTTCTGTAGTATAACTTTTACTATCAATATGTGATTCATTCATTTTATTAAGAAAGGGTCCTAATCAGCTCATCTAACTTAATTGAAACGAAAAAGTCTCCAGGCAACTCATTCAAGTTTCCAGTACTATACAATAAAAAGACAGCTAATTAGAAAAAGGAAAAAAAAATGTTGAAACAGACAGCTAACTTCCCATTATACAACGTTGTTTTTCTTCGAGGTTTGCTAATAACTCGTATAAATTGTTTAGAAGCTTGAACTTGCTTGCCAATGAATGAAGAACTGTCACATCTCCAAACCCCTTGTATGTTTCAGAAAATATCAAGTAGGTTTACAATTTTTGGAATTTTTTGCCAGGGGAGAGAAACAACATTTCCTTGTTCTTCTAAAATCTATCCTCATTTATTTCTAGAAAATGTAACACTAAAATGTACATAGCTCTACCCCTCTTAGATAAATCTGAGTACAATGGTCACCAGCTGACAAAGATTTAGCCGATAACTAACACATTGTGAGGGTTTACACGATTTGTTTACATTTATCAGTGATTTGATTATAATTTTGCTTTCACTGGTAAACAATAAATCTGATAGGTGAAGTTATACGGTTTTAGTACTAAATGTGGATTAAAAGGACATTGTCAATTTAACATAACATAAACAGATAATTTCTCTCCATGTATAGCAACTTTTTAAACTATCGAATCAATCAATTATCCAATCTATTTACCTGAACCAGCTCTGTTTTCAGAACTACCTGATGCATGCATGCAGCAGAATTATCAAAACTTATAGTTGGCAGCAGCACACACCAGTACCAGTCAGAATTTTTCAAGGATGTTTGCTCCAGCTTTTTTTTTATTCATATGTTTGTTCCTGTTAAATATTCTTCGCGAGCAGTAGGATTAAAAGAAGGTGGTAGTACTACTGAGCATGAGATTAACTGTCTTAACCTGAAGGAAGCCTAACTCATTTGCTATAATTAGTTAAATTAGATTGATTATTTCAATAAATCTCTCAAGGATCCGTTTAGAAAGTAAAAATAACATTAACTTAAGACCCAACTAATTGAGCTTTAACCTGCAGTTCAGTACTGAAATAAACAAAAAAAAAAATTATTTATTCTCAGAAGTACTGCCTATTGATTGTTCCTGGAGATGAAATCAACAAATTTTATGCTGGTACGAAACATGAGCTTTTGTTTCGGATTAAATTGCCTAACATGCTTATCTGAGATAGTTGCTCTTCCCCTTTGTCTGTGGCCGTACCAAAATGAACTAAGATGCATTGACACTTTGACAGTCGAAGTCAACACCTCATTTGGAGCAAAACTATACCGTTTTGCCTAAAAGAGAAAGTTACTGAATTCAGTGATTAAAAGTAACAAAATTGTTTTCGTAAATACTCAATATATGTGACCCAATCCTGAGAACTGCTCTACAAATTAATTAACAGTGTAGAAGTCAATCTTTTGATCTTTCTTCTCTTCCTTATTTCTCCCATTTTCTTGGAAGCTTTTTCTCTGCTTTATATCCAGACAGATACTAGCATTAGTCCAACTGCACAGGCAGGATTTAACTTCTCCAGAGTGATAAAGGGTTGATAAACTAGATTTTGGGAAGATGCAGTACATCAGATCAAAAGAAAATAAAATCTAAGAAAAGAGGGGCATTGTATTTTCGTCTCAGTATAACCATGATAACCATTTAATTACACTCCATGAACTGCATCAACATATCATCTAAATGTAATGATTTGCTTACAGTCACCATAAAAAATGATATACCTACAGTCTTACACAATGAGACATATCGAAACTAAACAACTGCAGCAATATTTCTCTCCATGGATTGTTCAGTTGCCTTACGGTCCACTCGAGACCTACAAATCGGACATGTCTTGTGCTTTCTCAACCACGGATCGATGCACTTCTCATGGAAAAGATGGGAACAGAACTGCAACTTAGCTACCATCTCGCCTTGCTGCAACTGGCCCAAGCATACAACGCATTCATTTTCCTCCGCTTTTCCATCTTTCTGGTACAAAAATGTTACAAGGGAATCAACACCAAAATTACGAATCAGGCTTCCGTGAGGTGGTTCACGCGGTTCAGGAGGTATCATTATAGCTGAAATCATGTTCTGTGTGATGACTGGTGGTTGAGCGACGTCGCTTGGTCGATGACTATCACTAACCAGTCTATCCCGATGTTTTTTCCTTGCAAGAGAAACCAGAAAGCTCAAGGTCGGAAAGAGTCCGACGAACAAGATTATTATAGCCGACCATGCTGAGGTACGAAAACGATTCGAGTACGTGACAAATACGAAAACAAGCCATATGATGCATGTCGAAAGCCACAACTTCTGAATTGTTGTCAAATTATCGCCCATAATTTTTCTGGTACCAGACCAACTTAAAAGAGCCCGGTATTCAGAATCATACCACAGAGTTCTGCTTGATATCCGGATGGAGAATTGGAGATAAAAATAGTTGCAGGTATGTTATAATTGTATTAGCTAGGTATTAATTATGAATTATCTAAGGAAGACTGTTAAGTCGATCCGAGAAAAGGAAACTGGGGTGCAGTTATTTATTTTTCGTTTGGGACAAATGAGCTGAAGTGCAATGAAAGTGCCATGGAGGTTTTTTTCAACTTAGCAAAGTCAAAGATAAGTACGCCGTTTTTGTTTAATAGAATTTAGTTGGTTTACTGAAAAATTATTGGTGTTTGCGTTTCCCTGTCAAACCCGCAAATGAATTATTGCCTTATTTTATATACAAAGATTCTACAATCTACATAACTGTCAAGGTTCATACCGTACAATTATTGGGTCCGGGTTTTCTACGTCGCAGCACACAGTGAACGGTCCGAATTAGCTGCATTGCACGATATGAGCGATTCAAATTTGATTAATGAATTGAACTTTATAAGTTTTGTCAGCACGAATTTAGAAGCAGATTGAACAGTTCAAAACTTCTACGTATGTTGTTTATACTGCGCGGCAAGAAGATCTGAATTCCAAATTATTGGTTGTTCTATATATGCAAGTTGCGTCGCACATTTATATATATATATAACAGTTAAATTGTAGTAGTTTTTTTTGTTGACAAATGGTAATGGTATATGTGATATGCCCGTTCCATTAAATTAGAGTTACATGCAACTTAAAAAATTTCAATGGAAAACCGGGTCTTAATTTAATAATTAAGAAAAACATATTGTCTTATGATCTTTCATAAGGTCGCAGATTCTATATTCGGCTGAAAAAATTCACGTAGTATAAATCTGAGTAATTTTAAATTCAACCATAAAAAATATTATCCGCCTCCGATGTAGGGATATAGGTAATAGGCCCTTGGCCTCCGGCTCAATTCTTGTAAAGTCTATGTCAGATTCAATTCTGATCCGATTCTTAATAAAAAATAATAAGAACTCGAGTTATTTCCAAAAAGCAAGTCCTTATAAACCCGACCTTATAAACTCTGACTCTGATCGGTCCTGACATGGCCTCTGCAGCCTTTAATAATTATAATAAATATTTTATTCAATAATAAATATTTAGTTAATCAATAATATTATCATTAATTAATGATACACATATTAACATTTATTATCATTACTATTTATTAACAATATCATTATATATTAAAATTATTAATTTTTTATAACTAAAAGAATTACAAAAATAAGATAAAAATACACTGGATCCTTATCCGACCCTTATCTAGTCCGACCCCTTAAGTCCTCAGAGCTCAGTAAGGATCAGGAATTTTTCTTCAAAAGGAAGCCCCTATTATCATGTTCCTTTAAGACCATCTTTAAAACCGACTCTTATTCTACCCTTTCCTAAGCTCTCTAGGTTCGACCTGACCCGACCTTTATTTCATATTCCTATTCTGATTCCCAATTTATATTATATTTGGTAATTCTATATACTCATGGCGCAACGTTGCGCCACTGTTCATTTCTACAGTGGAATGAACAATGTTTTCACTGTTCGCCGCTATAGTAAAATCCCTGTAGCTTTTTTGGAAAACTTTTTTTGCCGTTGCTTTTTTTATTATTTTAACGGTTTATTATAATTTTATTATTGTAATACGAAAGTTTAAAATTTAATTTTTTCATGCGAAGCGCGAGTTGTACGCCTTGTATATTTACTCAGAATCAAACGGTTCATATCGTCTGTAGACTGTAGTGATTTGAGATTCACTCTTATCTAAATCTCGATGCCCTCCCATACTCCCAAAGCTACAAGTAGGTTTGTCAATAAAGGCCCAATTAACCATTCCAGAACCGAAACGAAAATTAAATTTTCCATCACGTTTTAGAAACCAAACGAGTAAGGGTGTCAACAAATTACGTTTTGCACGTTTTACGTTTTGTTTCGTTGTGACGCAAACGTAAACACAAGAGATTTTTGTTATTTTTGTTAAACGCAACGTAAGCGCAAATATTTTTTGTTAAGCTCAATTAAATGCAATGCAAACACAAATGATCACTTACGTTAAATTTTAAACGTTTCTTACGTCATGTTTCTATGAAGTATATAAAATTATGCTTATATACAGTTGTAAAGTATTCTGAAAAGTTGTAAATAATCAAATAATTGCACTCAGTGGCGGAGCCACGTAGCTCCAGGAGGGTGCAGCTAAACCCCCGTGGAAATTTGTTTTTCAGAAATGACCATATATATTAAAAAAAAATTCAGAAATGACCATGTATTTGAAATTTTTTTGCATAAATAACCATGTAAAATATTTTTTTCTAGAAATAACCATCATTTCGAACCCCCTTGGAAAAATACCGTAAATCTTGAACCCCCTGGCGAGAATCCTGGACCCGCCCCTGATTGCACTATCGATCTTCCCGAAGAGTAAAGTTACAATATAGTAATTAAATAATGCTGATATAATGCATTTTAGATTTATAGTGTCTTTTTAGACCTATAGTACCTTTTCGTTACCTCTCCTTCTTGTAGAATACGTCGTGTCTCTTCTTCCCAAGGACTTTTTGCACAATTTCTCCCTCTCTCTCACGCGTCTCAAGATAATTTCATCTTCCCTTTATCTCAAGTTTTTGCTTAAGCTTGCTTAACAACGCATTTCAAGCTTGCTTAACATTGCATTTCAAGCTTGCTTAACATTGCATTTCAAGCTTGCTTAACATCGCTTTTACTATTTTTCAGTAACTGATGGATCCGCTTGATCCATAGATCTGTGACAGATTCATGTCACTTTATATCATTTCAAAGTCAAAAAAATTCAAAAAAAAAATCGACAGAAAAATTAATTAAAAAAAAAAGAAAATTCGGCGGGGACACGTGCCCGACCCGTCTGGACCCGTGCCCACCAGACCCGCCCAGGTTTATCACAGATAATGTTCTAAATTCGTGTCGTTTCATTCCAAACACGGCTTGGCACGGCACGGAATGGCACGACACGATTAGTATTTTATTATTTTTACCGTGTCGTGCCAAAAATTGGAAGGGATCGAAACGGAACGGTTAAGACACGGCACGTTTAGGCACGCTGTGTCTAAATGTGTCGTGTCTTAACCGTTCCGTGCCTAACCGTGTCGTGTCTTAACGTGTCGTATCTAAACGTGCCGTCTCTAAACGTGTCGTGTCTAAACGTGTCGTGTCTAAATGTGTGGTGTCTAAACGTGCCGCCTCTAAATGTGTCGTGTCTAAACGTGTCGTGTCTAAACATGTCGTGTCTTAACTGTGTCTTAACTATGTCGTGACTCGTGTCTAAACGTTTATTTTTTAAAATTTGTAAAGTTTAAAATAGAATAATTAATAAATGCAAAAGATTTCAAAATAATTTGAACTTCCATATCTATATGTGCCTACCCGTGTCTATCTGTGTCGTGTCTAAATGTACTGTGTCTAGACGTGTTCTCGTGTCGTTCCGTGCCGTGCTTTCGTGTCCTACAACCAAGGCACGATACGCTTAAGACACGGCACGTGAACAGTACCGTGTCGTGTCCCGTGTCGTGTCCTTATCGTGTCGTGCCGTTTCGTGACGTTTTCAGACACGCAGACACGTTTTTGAGAACTCTAATCACGGATCGAGTTGACCCTTTCCACTACGAACCTGTGGTTACCCGACCCGTGATATCTGTGGACCCGTGATACCCGTAAATCCGTGAATTCGTGAATCCGCCTAAATTCAATTTACGAATACCCGTTCCGACCCGTACCTAAACCTAGGTCCATTAGAAAGTGTAAATTGAGGACAGATTTTCTCAGTCGGCAGAAAATTGAATGTAGCCATCTGCGTACAGGCTAAAGGCTAAAGTGTTGTTAGTGTCTTACTTAACAAGTAATAACGTTCTGCTATACAAGATGTACACAGGAACTGTCGCAGGGAATCTCTAGCACGTGGTGAAGTAGCATAGGCGTTTGTCACGTTCCACATTTGCGCGTGCCCCTTCACGCGTTTTCTGCTACGCGTACGATTTTGGTTACAAGTTACAAGTCAACTGTTTCAGTGAATTTATTTTTGGGAGCTGATATATATATTTTCATCAATACGAACATGACACATGTTCAGTTGAGTTCAGTTTGTATGTTAATGTTATTTTTATTATGATGCATGTTGTTTTTTGTATTATGCACGTTGTTTTTTATATTATGCATATAATTGATCGGACGTTCCATTGAAAACGAATCTCGCTACGCTCACCGACGTGGATCGCTACGCTCATCGAAGCCGACTGGACGAATCCATTTGCATTTATTTTGAAAAATTGATCTAGTTATTATGCAAGTAATTAACATGCAAAACAATAAAAATAACAAGCATAATAACAAAAACATCATGCATAATAACAAAAACATAATAAATCATAAGTAAAACAAAAAACATAATAAACTTAGCATATAAATCATAAGTATTTTTTACTGTTATCCATGTTATTAGATGCACAATAATAAAAACAACATGCATAATAACAAAAACAACATATATCATAAGTAAAACAAATTTTCGTCGAAACTCAACTAGACATGTTCAGTGGGTATCGATGACGGTATCGAAATTGGAATCAGCTGAACATTTTCCTTTCTTTTTATCTTTTGAAGAAATTCTCTGAGTGAATTTCAACTTTCAAGTCCTTGTTGCTCAATTCCCACAGAAAAAAATTAACAAAAATAGGAAGATATTCGGAGAGAATATCGTAAAGAGTTGCAGAAGTTTGCACTTTGCAGGGAGATCGGCTATATATACTGAAGCGGATTCGAATTGGATGTCATAGTTGTGATGGTATGATTCTCTCATAAAAAATTCGATCACATCAGATCTGTGAATTTGTTAAATGGTGCATGGACCTGGCGGATCTTCGCAAAACTTAGCAGGCGCATGGCCCAAACAGAAATTGGCATGTACCTTATCAACGATTTTACAGGCCTGATGGGCTTTTTAACTTGATCCAAGACACTTTTGATTTTAGAGAAACATATAAAAGGTACCTCCGAGGCTCCGAAGTTGGTCTCTGGTAACATTTGCCAGATGCATCTCCAAGAATTTTGGATTGAATTAAACGATACGTTTCACATAGGCCATGTAATTCAAACATCATCTGTGGAAAAAAATCACTACAAAGTTCTTTTAAAAGAAAAACAAAGTAAAGACAAACAATTAATATTGTCTATTTGAAGGGAAGAATTGAAATATATTGTCATTCAACTGTAATTACAAGTTGGCTTCTTGTCCATGTATTTTGCCAAGGACTATCCCGGCAAATCGGACAGGTGTAATTCCGACGCAGCCACTTGTCGATGCACATCGGATGGTATAAATGATGGCATTTAGGAAACCGTTTTAACTGCTCGCCATCCTCGTAAGCTGTAAGGCAGATCGGGCAAAGCATGCTTTCACTACTCTTTTCCTGATTCACATATATGACCTTCGGAATGCTATCAATTGCAGTTTGATCCATTGCAATCCTTGGCGGCTCACGCTGCAATTGGTTTAGCCTCCGTCTCGGTAGTGGTTCTGAATGTCCCGTGCTATAATACAAAGTACGGTCGACTGCCGTAGCTTGTTCTCGGAGTTCATCTCTGTAGTCGAGAGCTAGAGCTACAAGGAAGAGAACAACCATGGTGGCAAAGGGCAATAAAATGGGAGCCATCATGAAAATGTACATACAGATAAACAAGCCTAAGCCCGCAAACACCGTGATGCTGATCGTGCAGACAACCCAACCAACACAACACGATGCAACGCACCAGACTGTGGGGTTGAAATGGTCGTTCAGGGTCCTCAGTGGCATTGTAGAACCTGACTCGATCTCTTGCTATTTGATTTGCACTTTTTTCGATCACACTTTTTGTTGAATTAGAGGCTTCAGCTAGCTATGAAGGATCGATCATGGCATTTGATTATTTCT